>JASSUY010014899.1:0-46988 GCA_032466535.1 Forpus xanthops
CCCCAACTCTCTCATCCTGTCTTCATAGGGGAGGTGCTCCAGTCCCCTGATCATCCTCGTGGCCCTCCTCTGGACTTTTTCCAACAGTTTCATGTCCTTTAACCGAGGTACTCTTAAAATGTAAGCAAATGTCAGTGCGTGGCAATGAGACAGCAGACAATGGTGAACAAGTCAAATTTCACTGAACCAGCAATGATATGTATGATCTTCTACCTGGCCCAGAGTGGTTTGCAATTGAAGCTATTCTCCCTTGACAGCCCTGAAAAGGGGACTAATGCCTACTGCTGATTGCCAGTGTTTTCTGACAGTAAAACATATTACTTTTTAAAGACAATGGCTTGTTTACTTTTTATTGAAACTTGAATTGAAGATATTTCATAATAGAATTTGAGCAAATTCACCAGATGTTTCATCCCACTGCACTTTTCTGGCAGGTCTACAAGACAGAATGCTGACTAAGGCTAATAAATCAGGCTGCGTATGAAAGGCCTGGGAAGGGAATACAATATATATTCCTTAAACCATAGGAATATCTTACCCCATCAATCCCTGTGAATTCCTGATGTTTCCTGTGCTTTTCTTAGAGACTGATCTCAAATGCAGGAGGGGAAGGGGATCCTGTTCTCTTCTTGTAGCCTATGGTGAGACATAGCTTTGTCTAAGAGCACTTCTCATGCTGGCATTGGAGATCATAGACATAAAAATGATTAATATATTTCTATAGTGAGGCAATTATCTATCCAGCTGGGAGAGAATGGGAAATTAGACTTTCAGGTGCATTCAGAGGCTGGCTGTGACCCAGCAAAGTACTGTGTTGCTCTACAAAATAATATCGCTTCCTCATCCATCTCCTTCTCTTCCACTCCCTGACTTTTTTGCTTTGTTCAAGATGTAAATCTCTGCTCCCTTGCTGCCCTATCCATCAGAGGTCTGCTGGTTTTCCTGGAGGTGGGAAATAAAGCCCTCTGTAGAAGACTCTTCTTTTAGGGCCTTGCATTGCATGTGTTAACTACACAAAGCTGTTTTAAAGCATATTTCCACTCCCTTTTCAGTAAGTCTTACAGCACTTGATTCAGTTAACTGACTACTGTCTGCAAGCTGGTGCCATTCTGTATCTTTTTTTTTGCCCTGGATACCTCCTTTCTTTACTCTTGCTTTTATTTTTTGATTACTGTACTTCTGCCCACTCTCTGGGTATTCCTCTCCTTGTCTCACTACACTTTATATATTAGGAAAAAGCAGCTGAAGTTCCCACACCATCTTCCAAGCAGAGGAAGTGATACAGGAAACACTATTCCTGTCTGACTGAAGCAGGAAAACATACATCAAACTCTTCACTGAAGCCTACACCAGTCCAGCAGCACTGTGATGCCTGGTTTGTGAGGGTGGACATCACAGCATCATGTCACTCTACCCTTGCTTGGAGAGACTTAATAAATGTGCCCCTGAAATCCCTCTGTAGCTAAAGGCTATTCTAGTTGCACGACTTGCAGTGCTGTTCCTCCTATATGGCCATTTGTGAGGATTCTTGTTCAAACCAGGGTGATAACGGTACCAGACAAGCCCTCTTTTGTTCCAGATGTGAAGTGAGGATACTCAAGGAGAGTAAGGTATTTTCCAGATAAAAGCATGGATGCACATGGACCCACCAAGCACAGATTGCCTTTGAAAAAAGTTTGTCCATCTGAGCAGCAGCATCAGGTGAAAAGAAGCTGCATTTTTTTAAATCACAGTCGTATTATTTAAGCGAGTTGTATTATTCTGTGTGTTGCCTTTATCTGAAGATTGCAGGCATTTGCGATTATCTGTCATTTTACCTTTGTGCAGCTGTTTCCCTCCTGATAGGCCAACAGAAATTCGCCACATGGCAGTAAACGCAACTGTCTCATCCAGCATGTTACAAAGGAACAGGGAGAAAAGGAGTGTCTAGCTCAGGACTGCTACAGCAGATTGCTGCACTTACAGAAATGCTGTAAAGCCTTTTCTCTCCATTTTTAATGCTGTGTCTGAGCAGGTATGCTCGACAAATTGTGTGGTGTTCAAGTTGTCTGTCTGTGCAAGACGAGGAGCTGAGCTGGCAGTACCAGGATTAAACCTGTGCTTCTTGTGACAGTAGCTATTCCTGGGCCTATGCTTGGCAATATGAAACAATCCTGAAACCAGAGCTCTGAAATTGCAGCAGTATCTTGAGGGTTAAAGGGCTGGAAAAGGCTCCTCAAGTCTTAAACCCATCAATACCCGAAACTATTGTGTTGTTCAGCCTGTGTCTGCTGAGCGAGGCTGCACAGTTGGCACCACTCCAGCTGCAGCTGCTCTTTAAAGTTGAAATAAAGCTGCTCGGAGAGGGTTTTTTGTTTTGTTTTGTTTTTTTTTAAATACATTATTTTCTCAGCTTGGAGAATAATGGGTGTCGCCTCATCCCGCCCCACAGCAGCAGTTTAGGTTGTGTCCCACCACTCATGCCCTGGCTGCAGCCTTAAAGGAGCGCAGGCCAAACCTCAGTGATTTTCAGCAAGGCCACAGAATCACTGGAAGGGTTCCCACTGACTTCTTCAGTGAGCTCGGAAAGGCAGGCTCTAGCACTTCCAGGGCTGCTGCAAAGAATGTCTAGGAGGGGCCGGGTAAGGAGCAGGGGGGACACATGGCCTTGCTTCGAGCTCACCTTTCATTTGTCTCTTCAAAGAGAAACAAGGGAGCTAATTTCATCTAACTTGGCACATCCCCTGATCGCTGGGCCCTTGGGGGTCTGTCCGGTGCTGCCTCTCCCACCAACGGGACTTCAGCCTCCAGATTTTACTTGGAGAAGCCAGAGAGGCCTCTTGGGTGCCTGGAGGAGAGGACACAAAGTGTTAAATGCAGGAAGAACATTGGAAATCACTCTAAAGGCAATTTTCTAGCTTTGATCTGACACTTGGCAGATCCTGGAGACAGGCTTGTCTGGAGCTATCTCCATAGCAGAGTTTGGAAGTGGCTGAGCAAGGCACTGCTCAGCCCAGGGGGATCAAAGGGCACTGGAGAGCAAAGGGCCATGATGTTCTCAGTTTGAAGCAGGAGCTGCAAAATGCAAATGCAGTGCTGCTCTCAGCTGTGAAGCCAGCAGGGAGGATGTTTTTCCCTCCTTCCCCTCTTTCTGTGGATTTCTCAACAGGTTAAGTTGGATTTGGTTGTTAATGATTCCAAGTACTGAGAGAGACAAATGCAGCATCTGCAGATGGAAGGAAGGTAGTAGTGTTAGGGTGGGGTTAGTAGCCAGATAAAATGGCAAACGCTAAGTTATGGAAACCTTACTGTATCATTCTCTTAATTCAGCAGAATGTAAAGAGGAGATGAATTAAATATAGAAACTAGACATGCCAGAACTCAAGGAATGTCTGTGCTCTTGTTCAACAGTAGGATACAGAATGCACAATTTCATGCAAATCAGACCTCATTTATTTTCTGTTTTGCTTTTTCAGTTAAGTATGAGATGAATGACAGTGAGAGTTTTTTTCAGCATCCCCTATCTAGTAAATTCATTCTGGGAATGGAGGAAATAGAGTGAATGTGATTCTGGACAATGACATCGCAAATGATCCAAAAATATTTGCACTGGGTGACCTGAATAGTCTCTTGAATATAAATGAACCACAGGGGAAAATTTCTATTAGGAGCAAATGTGGTAGCTAAAAGGGTGGTATTACTGAATTGGAAATAGGCAGAAGGATTACAGCTTGCTGAATTGTACACAGGATTAAGTGAATTGGCACATGTGGAGAAAATAATTTCAATAATAAACAGGCTTTTGTTCTTTGTGAATCTTTCTGAGAAATACAGTCATAATTTTCAGAGTTATGACTGAATTGTCATACTATTCATAATAAGTTACTGGTGTGATCCAGAATGATGGAATGTATTCATGTGGTAAAGTGATGATCCATAATCGTACTGTTATGTTAGACAGGGAAAAAAACATAAATATTTGAAACAAAATTAAACTTTTTATGTTAAAGAGGTTATATTTAGATTGGATCTGAGGAAGATATTCTTTACTGTAAGGGTGTTGAGGCACTGGAATGGGTTGCCCAGGGAAGTTGTGAATGCTCCATCACTGGCAGTGTTCAAGGCTGGGCCGGACATAGCCTTGGGTGGCATGGTTTAGTGGGAGGTGTCCCTGCCCCTGGCAGGGAGGTTGGAACTAGATGATCTTAAGGTCCTTTCCAACCCTAACTATTCTATGATTCTATGTTGCAATATGCTTCCATTTGCAAGACACCTTCGAAATGATGGTTTGCTTACTAGGTTATCACACAGTACTTTTTTCCTGCCGGTTGGTTCTTGTTTACTAATGGGGGCCTAAATCACACATAGGGGCAGGAAACTTTGTGAAGGCCATGCAGAAGGGATCTCAATTTCATGGTTATCTTTTCTTTGCTATCTGTGCTGTTCCTGTACATGGTAATCCTGTTGAAACAGGGCCAAGCAAAAGCAATAGCTGGTGATCCTCTTGGAAATTAGGTGATTGTGGTTATTACTGATCTTCTACTATATATTATCTGCCTAAGTCATGAGCACTCTTCTCTAAGACAGTCAACCTGGGCCATCACAAAGTCTTACAACTGTTGCGATTAAAATCTAGTAAGCTGGACCAGGTAGATTGGTAAGGGCTTGTTTGTCTTCTCACAAAGTTTCAGGCTTGTTGCTGTGTCAATGGCTCATATTTCTTACCAGGTTAAGTCTAACTGGTTACAATTACTAGGCATTGAAGGTTACAGCAGAAATATCTCTGTTTTTACAGCTTTACAACTTCCCAAGGCACTCTTTGCCACTCGTTTTTTCCATGCATTGTCTCCAGCACATGTCAGCCATTTTTTTCCTTAGCCCCTTTGAGTTCTTCAGTGAAAGCAAGTGACTGAATCTTTGTAACTTACTGGGGTAAGGGGTACATCTTATCTCACTTTGTGACATATAACAGCATTTGCTTTGAGTAAACAGTAATAGTCACAACTTGTTAATTAATGGGCAACCGACCTGTAATCTCTGGTTTTGGAGCACCTGTAGGCAAGATAGCAGCTACCTGAACATTTTGAACAGAAGGAGTTCTAATACTGACTGATTCAGGTCGGTTGCCCATTTATATTGAAATATAAAAGGTTTCCCTAAAATGATTGTGACCTGCCTGTTTTCCATGGCTTTGAGGGTTAGCAGAGTCTTTATTTAAAGTGACAGAGATTAAGATATTCTTGACAAAACAACTATTATTCACGTGATTAGCAAAACTGCTAATTGAGGAGTCGTGAACAGCCAAACAAAAGCCCTTTGTCTCCAGCCCTGAAGTTAATGCCGAAATATTGTTGGATAATAGACAACTTTCAATCACTTCATACAGGACTGTAGAAGAATGAAGAATGGCTCTGATCCAGCACTGCTTGGTGTCTTCTTTGAGGTCACTCAAGAAGAGTGGTGCAAAAGAGATGGTGCAGTGGTGCAAAGAGATGGTGGCTTGCTGGTTGGGGTGCTTGGCAGTCAGACTGCACCTGGGCTCGTTGTTGGTATTACAGCTTTTCTTCCTTCTTGGTGGAAGAAAGTGTATGTACATGGAAATGTTTGTGATGGTAAGTGGGGACTTGGTTTGGGCTTTGTTTTGAGTTCACTTTGCTTTAGAGGAATTGATCCTGAAAAATCCTAAAGGGCAGGCATAGAGCATTAGCATAGCATGGTAGTGATGTTATAGGCAGCAGATTTGGTAGCAGAGCTCTGCTCTGCCACATTTTTGCCCTTACTCTATGTAGATCCAAGTAGTGTCTGAAATCATTGCCTGTCACAAACAGTTAATTGTATCATGTATTGCCTCCCCACAGCAGTCACTTGGAGCACAGAGGGCTGTGTAGGGGTTTCATAGCAGGGAATTGGGGTTTTTTGTTGCTCTTGTCATCTGTGCTGGGATTTGGTTTTAATGCTAGAAATATGCTTGGCACGGATGATGGGGATGTAAAGCACTGTGGCTCTGGGGAGTTCTTTGCACAGTCTTGCCCTGGATAGTATCCCACAGGGATGAGTTTTACTATTGTAGCAGAAGGAAAGTGTGACCCTGCTAAAGGAACACAGTTGGTGATTACAGTTCTCAAATTGCAAAGAGGATGTACTTGAGCAATTCTGTTGCTATGTTGGAGAGCATTGGGAATGGTCAACAAATGGCCTTGACCTATGGTCCCAATGCCTGCTGTATGTCAGCCTTGAATAATGTTAACTGAAACTCAAATCACTTGAATTTGAGTGAGCAATGAATTATAAACCACAGTACTGAGACCAGAGCAGGAACTACTTTTCTCTACCTGGTAGGTGAATCAAAGGCTGGTTGGTTGCAACATAGCTGGAGCCCGAGTGAGTGCCTGAAAGTTCAAGTAACTATAGAGAAGGTGGCTGTGGCATCTGGGGGAATGAAGCTCTGCTGAGAAGCCTGCAGCCTTTGCCCAGGATTTATGTTCCAGCAAGGAATGACTTCAAAAGTGAACTTCTTTGCTGATGCTCACTATGTTGGTTTGGTGTATGGGGCTTTGGATCTGCTTCTGACATGCAAAACAAAGCCCAAACCAAGCCAACCCTTTTCTGAATCTTGAACATTGTGGCTGCATGGGCTTCTTGGGATGACACAGATGCAACTGAAGAATAATTTACAGCATTCCAAAAATTCTGATTTTACTGTCTGGGAAAATGGACGAAGCACAGTTTGTTCCATTTAAAAGCCAAAAAGTTGCTTTTATTGTAAAACCCCAAAATATATTCCTGTGCTATGCTATCTCCTATCTCTTGCTCCCTGTCAGTAAGCAAGATCTTTCAGTGCTTTTCTCAGTCAGAAAGTGATTCTACGTTATTTCCTACAGAGGTTTCTACTGAAGTGGGCTGGCTGCAAAGAAGCAGCAGCTCTTTTGCATTCAGTAACCATACAATTTTCTCTATCATCATGGAGCATGTGACTCATGTGCCCTAGAAAATAACTCCTCACTCCCACTATGTGCTCATATACTGAGCTGGGATCTAAACCTGACCTGCAGTTCTGGGATGCAAACTCATGATCAAAATCACTGGATTCAGGAGGTCAGTGTTTGCAGTGTCCTTAGTCTCTGGGGTGAGAGTCCACTATTTAAGGAATAGTGTTGTGAATTCAAAACAAGTTAATGCTTTCTGGGGTCTGTTGAAGTTACAAAAACATGGTACAAAGGAGCATGCCTGCCTTAAATAAAAGCTGATTATAGAGCTCAATCCTGTTTCTATTAAAGTCAATAAGGGGATCATGCTTCAAAATTTCACCCAGCCTGGGTCGAGGTCTTTTATAAGGGGCAAAAAGTTTCTGTATGAAAAACTGTGGTACTTGGTTTCCAGCACAAGCAGTATTTCTGCACTTGCAGTAATGCAATGCAAGTGTGCTCTTCAGGGAGTTATTTAATAAAGAACACAAAACCAGTGGTTCTGTCTACCACCTTTTCTCCCACACAGCACCTTGAAAGGAATTGAGTACTGGGCCTTATGAAGCAAAGGCTAACCTTCAACAGGATTTTATTCTCCTTATAGTCCAGGGACTAAGTTTTCATTACAGTTAATAGGGCATGGGGTAGTTAATATTTTAAGCCAGATCTGAGGCTGTGAATGGGTAGCAGAGTTGAGGCTTATTTAGTTTTCTTTATTTGATACTCTCAGAATGTGCACAATCCAGAGGTGCCTGGTTGTAAAGCTTGGAAATAGACTGACCTCCTACAGTGATTATCAGAAAGACCTCTGCACGCATGAGCTGGATATTTCTATGCACACATACATCCACCAAGCACAAGTCTCTTGAGAATTTTGGCTCCCATTATTGGTGAGTTTTTGTTTCATGATTGTTGCTCTGAATTTCTTATTTGTTATTCCCTATTTCCTATACTGTAAACCATGTCGCGGAACTCACCTAATAGAGGAGAAGTGTCTACTAATAGTTGCACTTCAGGGAAAGATAATGATGAGCAGGCTGGGATTTCAGAGAACGCTGCAGAAGCCTACCTCTGAAACCCATTTCTGACAGTGAATCACCCTCATACAGCAGCACCCTTGGCTGTGGTGTTCTCTCGTAGCTACCCACAGATTTGCTAAGTGCTGAATAGCATATACTGAAGTACCACAGAGGGTGGTTAGCCATGTGGCTGCTCTATTAATTTTCACAGTGGCCCTGTGACATCTGTATGTTGCTGTGGGAAAAAAAAGTGCCCTCTGAGATTTAATTTTAGGATCATAAAGACCTAATATCACTTTTCCATACGGGAGAGAGCAGCAAATGATTCCTCAGTGCATTTTGTCTTTGTTTTGCAGCTTGTGAGGGCAGGGAGGTTTATGAGTTTGTAATGTAACATCACTTGGTTAGTTGTGCAAAACATTGTTTACAGACATTTCACAACCTTTCTGGACATTCTCAGAGGCAGAAATTAATTTCATGGTGTGACCAAGTACAGAAAGTGCTTCTTCTGGAGTTCCTTTCTATAGGAATTAATGAAGTAATCCTGGGAATGAATGTGTTAATTTGCTGATCATCTTCACTGTTAACCAGAAATAGACAGAGAAGTGTCAAGTGCACTAATCCCAAACCATGGGGGAGAGGGGAGAGCAATAGAAAACAGCCAGCCAATACTGATTTTCTTTCCTCTGCTCCCCTTACTGAGGAAGGGGTCTCTTCAGCATCGACTTGAGCTGTCTGTTAATGCTAGTAAATCCAGAGGGACTGTGAACCCCTGGCCCAAGGTCCCTCTGCCCATGCATGAACTGTAACATTCCTGCCCTAGGTGCCATATATAGTGTTAGGTGTTACCTTCAGAAGATGTTTCCCTCCCATATAGAGTCTCAGCTTTACCAAGGCTGGATCTCCTTCAAAGAGAGCAGCCTTCACAGTCCTAACAAACAGGCTTTCATCCATATGGCTTCTCTCCTCCCCCCTCTCCTTCCCACTTTGGCTTTCTCTTGTTCACCTGTCTGCTCTGCAGCTTGCTTGGATGCATTGCTGACTTGGGAGCTGAAGCTTTCAAGCTTTCTGTCCTAGCATGTGGCTGAATCCCAAATGTGACTCTCTGGCTGTGAGCGTGTTGCATGGGATGGGCTGAGGGCTGGACCGACGCTGCTTTCAACTCTCTCACAGTGCTTCCCATCCCCACTGGCCAAAGAAGCCATACATCCTTTTCCTGGTAAATAAAAGAGTTCAAAGACCTGCCCTGTGGTTTCCTTCCTACCATTAAACAGATCCATCTCTATACATCAAGCACCATTTTCTTTCGCAGCCACTCAACTCTCCTGATTGTGCTCTTTGCTGTTCTGGTGGTTATTTTCGGTGTTGCTGTGGAGGTCTGCTCTCAGCACACCCAGATCCAGCACTCCTGACAGGCAGCACAATCCTGGAGTGCCTTGGCAGGCTGCCTGTGTCTGTCCTGCAGGCCCTGGGGGGCTCTGACACATTTTGCCGCTGATTTTCCCCTTTCCTCGAGATCTGGCGCAGTTTTCCAGGCACTTACTTGGAGCAATCGCTGCCTTCGCCCTGGAATATTATTTTATTTATTTTTAGTAAATGTTTGTCAGTGTTTCTAACATTGTGCCTCCAGCAACGCGGCCTGGACTGGAGCCACGCAGCAGTCTGACAACCTGTTAGGCGAGTCTCCTATCAATTAGGCTGCAGCTGTCATTGGATCTATTCTCAGCCTCCTTGGTACGTGTTTGCAAATAACAGGGGCTGCTGGTTTTCAGCTCTTGATTTCTTTTTTCCTCCGTAGCCAGTCAAGAGCATTTTGTCCCTAGAATTCCTCCTGTCTCTTTTGTTTTTGCTTTCTAATCATCTTCGCTTTATTCTCCTAAGAATATATGCTCATCGAGGATGTCGTTGGAAGTAAAGTGTCTGCTCTCTTTATTATTTAAAGCACAAACCAAGGAAAACCTCCCCCAAAGAAACAAAAAAAAGAGTATCTCACTCAAGGCTGTACTTTAATCCTTTAAATGTTTTCAGATTTTCTCCAAAGACTCCAGCCTCCCTCTTACGTATGGGGAGCTGCCATTTTGAAAGCCTGCCTTGCATGGAAGCCCTCCATGGGGGCTGCTTTGGTTTTGCTGATGTTTGAGCTTCGAGATCATTGTGTGGTTTATTATCAGGTTTGCCACAGCTGGAAAGAGAGTCTCTGGCAATGCACAATCTGTTAGAATTCCCTCTCATACCTTCTACCGTTTGCAGTTTCTCTTCTGTAAAAGTAATGAAAATGGCTCTATAACGTCTTTCCAGATGTTGCACACTGCATGGTGGTACTTGATGCTAATATTTCATTCCGTAATCTATGGAGCACAGCCCAGTTTGTATTAGACAGAGCAATCACGCTTAGGCATACAATTTTCATGTTTTGCTTCCGTGTGAAATGGGAAATCGGAATTGGGGTGTTCAAGCAAGGCAGAAGCACCCAGGGTGTTCCATTCTTGGGCTGACTGAAAGATACTCTTTGATATTACACTGCCATTTCTTTCATAAACCAGGCTCTAGCTTTGCACAAAACCACTGGAAACTGTTCCAGTTACCTTACAGTCCATACGTCCTAACAACAGGTCTCCATCCAGCTTGCAGCTTTGGAGGCAGAACCAGCCCATCATAGGCAGATTGAAAGTTAAGTTTAGATCAGCTCATGCTGAATTGGCAAAAGTCCCTGCACCTGCCTGATGGGAGACTAAGGACAAGGGCATTTTTCTATCCCCACTGAGCAGCACACAATACTGCAAGATACTTCCCCTGCAACATCATTCAGTGTTTGCTCTGCAAGAATAGCCATGAGGAGCCCACCCAGCGCTGTATCTATGCTGGCATTCAGAGGCCTTGAAGCTTTTGTGTATAAAATTCTCTCAAACAAGTTGTATGGCCCTGGCAGCTCTGTAAGTGTCCATACACCTTTAACACACAGCTCTGCCTGTCTATGCTGTACTCCTGGAGTACAACAAACCCATGACAGGAAGGCTTCACCAGGATCCCAGCACTGAGAACTCTGGCTTTACAGTATCAGGCATGGGACAGCTGGCTCACTGAAAGGAGTCTATAGGGTTCTGAGCATCAGCTCAGCACACAAGCAACAGGGGCTTCCATGGGCAAAACCGGGGAAGCTGGAACACGTAGAAGGCCTAGGCAGGGTGTTGCTGGGTTGCCAAGTAGTGCATTAGCACCTCAGAAAGATCTGAGTGCTTTTGTGGTACTCTTCCTAGGAAAGGTGACTCTAAATCCCTTAGGAAGCTGCTATTTAGACTAGGATGTAGGCTCCCACAGCCCTTCAGGTGTTTCATGAAATACTTACTGGAGATAGATCCTTTTGAGAGGCGCTGCAGATCTTTAGGCAATCTCAGGCTGAGACATTTAAGGTTTTCTTAAGTACTTATTTAATGAAAACCACATTTCATATGTATATAGCATTTCACATTGCTCCTGCACAACCACTGAGCTTTCAGCACTTTGAAAGTATAGTTGGAACAAGCTGCTATCCTGTAGACAAAGCTTAATTGGCAAGAAGATGTAGTTTATGCAGTATTTATGTTCTCCTGGTAAACAAAGACAAGTAAAATGTTTTACTTGTTAACATCAATTCAAAGGAAAAGCAAGGATGGCATTTGCTGTAATCATGTTCAATGATCTGAAGATGTCTGTGTGTTTCACCTTTATTCTAGACTTTTGCTCAGAATTTGTTTCTTCTGTTTAATAGTGTGTGACTGTTTCCGAGAATGCAATGTACGATTTTGTTTCAAGGTAGTATTTTAGTAGAAGGGTTCTCTCTGGATTTTGCAGTGATAATATTAAGTAAGTGCAGCAGGAGGACTGGTTAAATGAGCAGGAGAGGCCTGAGCTGACTTGTTTGGTGTTCATTTCTTTGGCAGCTGCCACTGGAATAGTGTTCAGATTAATGTGATTACTTTTTGCAGTGGCTGCAAGTTCATAGACCAACTGTGCATTTGCATCAAAGCCATTAGAATGATCTTAGTCCAGGTTTCCTACCAGAATTATTTATATAAAATGCATTTGAAATCCTATATTGCCCATTTACACGTGAGGATTTCTATTTCAGGAAGCTTTGGAAACAGCCAGGATCTTCAACTGCACCCTTTCCAAAAGATACAAGATCCTTTTAACATTTAATGATGACTGAGAAGGTGCTTAAAAATAACTTAGAAGCTCAAAGCACGTTAGTGCGCTCTATATTGGTTACAGGACTGGACTAACAGTTAAATTTTGGATTCTATTTGCATTTCTTGTCCTTTCTTGCTTCATAACCTGAGATGAATTGCCTGGTTCACCTTGATAAATGAGCTTAGTACTTATCTATTGTCCATATTTACATTATTACATTTAGGAGGTGATAGAATCTGAATTCAGCTTCCCAGAGGAAAGAACTTTAAAACCCTGTGGTGGTCAGGTAGTATAAAATATGTCCTTCCACATGACTGCACATAGTATTATCCACATAGTATTGTCTGCTGCATAATTTGCTGGGTATCGAGTCCGTTTCACATGGAAAAGTTCCCTAGTTAATGATGGTGTAAGTTCTTTTGGGAGGGATTATACTTACGTATGTATTTGTACAATATTCAACATAATAGCGAGCTAATCTTGACGGTATCATTTATGCTTTGCTACAATTTATACAATATAGGTAATCAATTAGTCTGATTCTTCTGCATGGTGCTAAATGGAACATGAACAGCTCATAATGGGCAGCAGTAAATAGACATTTGTATGTACACAGGTACACTGTGCAGTGAAAGAGTCATGCTGGAAACAAGGTGCTGAACAAAACAGCCCTGCATAAAACCAGACATTCATTTAAAGGAAGAAAAATGTTGCTGAAAGCTGCAAGATTATTAGCATTACTATGCATGAGGAGTAGTGAAAGAAGATGTTACAAGAGGAAGAGGGACATTATTCAAGTGTCTAAGAAGACAGCCCATCAGCTACAGTGGAGAAAAGGCTTCCAAAGGAATGGCATAGCATTTCAAACATTAAATTATAAGGGGACTGAAGCTTTAAAAGGTATGTTGGAGTTTCTGCATTATTTATTATTTGAGATTGCCTTTCCCCCCAAATGCCTGAGTTCTGTTCCATTCATACAGAACAGAAAAGTCCTTCTCATACTTCTCATCTTCCCAGGGCTTTGTGGATGCTGAGCCAGCTCCAAGTTTTGAGATATGATTTACTCTAAGCAGACATTGATTACCTGCAATACTGCAGTGGGCTAGAGCTGCTTGTTAGGAAGGCTGAGGAAGCGAGAAGGGTTGGGCTGCCCTCACTCTGGAGCTTGGGAAAGTTGGGCTCTGAATTCATTGCTACTTTGTGTTTTTATTGCCTCCATACCTACCAGCTCCAGGTCCTGACAAGGTTTCACAGTGCTTGGTGCTGTCCTTTCTCCAACGCGTTTAAGGTCTTACGGACGCCTTTTCTGAGCCCAGTGCATAGCTGTACTGACAGCACAGTTACTCAGAGTGCAGAGGCTTACACTAGAAAAAAGCTTACAAAAAATATAGCTTGTATCACTCTTCTGAGCAAAAGAAGCTGTATTGGCAAAAAGAAACTTTTTTTCCCCTTTTTGCTCATATTACAGCTGTGTCTACATTAGGGCTTCCTCTGGCATAGCTGAAAAAAACCATCACACTCATAGCTGACAGGGATATGCTGTCAATTTTTTTAAACAGATGAGTCTGAAGTATTTCCACACGATGGATCAGAGTTTGTGTGAGCACAGGGGGAGGGGTGAACCTGCTTTAAAATAGAACATTCTAAAATTGGTTTGTGCAGATACCCTTAAAATGGCAAGTACTGCCCCTGCCAACAGCTTCCTGTCCCCTGCCCCTCCAGCCCTCCTTGCCTGGGCTCAGCCCCCAGCCCTGTGCTCCCCTCCACTCTCATCTTGCCTGCTCTGCACCTGGTGGGTTCACCCCAGGGATGGGGCACTCTCAGTGCTGTCCTCAGTTCTCCTGCCTGGTGTCTGCTCTGGTAGCATCTCACTTCTGAGCCTCTGCCTCTCCAAATGCCTTCATTGAAGCTCCAGTCCATGGCCTCAGTCACCAAGGGCTCTGCTCCCTGCAGTGTACATTTCTCACCTTCCTCTCCTGCTGCTGCTCCCAATGCCTCCTGTTGGGCATGAAGGCTCAGGCTTTGTGTACAAACAGAAGTCTTCCATAACCTCCGTGCAATTGCAAAATGTTTCATTTCCTGAAGCCAAACTGCATGTTAAGTCAAAGAGAGAGCAGAGGGATTTGCATTTTGAGCAGGCAGGCAGAGCCTTTCCAGAACATCTGGAGGATATTTGGAGGAAGAGGCTGAGCTGCAATAAGATCACAGGACTAGAGCCATGAAGGATGGTTGTGTTGCTGCTTGTTCTGACCAGACAATTACTGATGTTTACCTTGTTCTATCAGCTCAGGGTGGCTATGGTGTCCAAATAGCACATGAAAGCATCATCTGTAGTAGCTCCTGGGGAAGGAATTGATCCCAGAGCTACTGTGGTCTTCCTGAGTCACCTTTGGGCCAAAGTTACTGCTTTGGTCCCTCAGATTCTTCATGTGTAACTTCACATGAGCTCACAGCCATGAGGTATGAACCTTAATTTGGTCAGACTGGTCATGGGTGAGGTCCTGTGGTTCCTGAGCCTGCTGAAGCAGCAAGGAGAAGGGATTACCTGGTCTTCAGGGTGCTCACACTGCTTTAGAAGTACAGTTCTGTGAAATTAACTTGCCAAACAGCCAGCACACAGTGTGAGGGGCCAGGGGCAAGCAGGCTTCTGAGCAGGCAGCAGCCTGGGTGAGCAAGTCCTTGAATCACCCACGTGCCAGTGTGCACAGCCAGCACCAGAGCCTTTACTGATGGTTAGTGCAGGTAATTCACAGATTATATACCTGGAAATGAGGCATAGGAACTAACTTTAAAAAAGAGCAGTGAGAGGACTGGTTTTAATTCTTTCTGAATCTGAAAGTTTAAGCATTTAAGGAGCATTTAACCAAGTAACCCACAGCCCATTGGTATCAATTATTTGTTCAGAGTTTAAACTGACATTTCATAAGTATGTTAATTGATACTGCACTAACTTACTATAGGTATCTTCCTAAGTGCCAATTAGCTGCATCAAAATTCCTCACAATTGAGGTTTGTTAGTAAGAAGCTAATTATACTAGTTTATTGCTGATGGAATTACATGAAGAGTAGTTTTCACTCTTATATCCTTATTAGACCTCAATAAGTGATCCTTAGCAGTCTGTTGCTATTCAATTAACAAGTAATAACTTCCCTAATGAATCTAATTGAAATGCTTATTTCAGTCGGGCACCTAATAGAAAGTGCTTTACTTTGAGCACTTTTCTGAGTGCAAGTCTTGTTTACTTAACAAGAGGAAAATGGAGCCACTGAGGAAAACTGAGATGAGAACTGAACTACAGGTGGTAAATCCCTGGCTAACATGACCAGAAGTAATTTGCCAGGTGATTTCTGGTGTACAGAAACATCATGGAATAAACCAAGACATTTCTCTCTCTGAGGGTCTAAATCCATGGAGGGAATTCTGCAGCATGAAATTCTTCTAACACGTTAGCGAGGGATGCAGAAATGCTGCTCTGCTGGGAAGCGTAGCTAAGCTCCAGCGCACTGCTGTGGACACTGCCACTGAGCTCTTGTTACAGTGCAGCTCTTAAAACTCACTCATTTTCTCTGTGAGCCTGCATATTTGGCTTAAGAGATAGAAAATATGATGACTACATTTAATGATCTAAAGCTATCGGTATATTTGCAGCCCAAAAGAGGATGCAACTGGGGGGGTTTATGCTGTTACATGTACTTCAGTTAGACCGACACTAAATCACCTTGAATTCAGACTTTGCTCACAAGCATAACCTGCACTGAACTATCTTGAGTGGCCATTGCTGGGGCTAACAAACCCCAGCTGCTATGGAACAGCTTCCTAAGGCAAGTGGCAAAGGAATGAGTGCAGTGTACCTAGTGAGCTCTTATGCTGGGAGTCTCCTGAATGAGCAGGGAGAGAATTCTTAACTGGGACCTTGTAGTCTAAGGAAATGATAACCTGCTTTATCCATTTATGGGATTGGAAGGTCCAGCCATGGATGGCTTCTGAAGCTATTTTGGGTTTCAGGATTAAAAGTCTGGTTTCTCCTGTAATGAGGATTTAACAGACAAGTCTTGTGTTCGTGGATAAATGCCAGGAAATCTTCTCAAGCAACACTAACAAATTATTCCATTTGGCAATATTAGTGTATGGGCAGTAACCTTTTCTCAAGAATTTTTAGCAGATAGATTTAGTGTCAAACCTCCCCTTAACAGCCTGCAATATCTTCTCCAGTCTATCATCAGGTTTGTTTCCAACTTTCTAATGTATGCCTTCTACTCACTGAATGTAAGACCTTATTGATCTCTTTGAGGCTGAACTGATTATTGGGGTAAGAGAGAGACTTCCTGAAAGAAGCCAAGAGCAATTATTCATTTAACATATTCTGGTTCTAGTAAACTTCCATTTAACCTCCAGGGTTAATGATAAAAAAAATATTGCTGGTTGGCTGGCATAAATTCATTAAATCAGACAGAAACTGAGCTCAGGCTGGTGCGTTTAATGTCAACTTTTGTAGTATTCTTGGGGAAAAATTCACTCAGATTTATTAGTATTCCAGAATTGCTTTATTTTAAAACGACAGCCGTAGCAGCCAAACAACTCAACAAAGAACAGACACCACCCCCAGAATGAAAACACATTCTGCAACTTCGGGTAGTTCAGAAATACTTAAACAAGGTTTTGGGTAGGTCTTTGTAGGTCTGTGGTTACTGGCTGAAACCCAGTGTTCACCGCAAGGTATTAGCTAGCTGGTGTCTGCAGCTTCTTCAGCTTGGAATTAGGGGATTTGGTAAGTTTTCCAGAGATGTCATGGTTTTTCCCTGTGCTTCCAGGGTGGATGACACACATCATAGCTGGCGTCTTTGTTAATGTCTGAACAGAAGAGAGAGGATTGAATAGGCCTAACAGCTGAGGGGATTTTCAAAGGCATGGGTGGTATTCCAACATGTACCTCCCGCTGGTTTCTATTGGTTTTCCAGACTCGCTTTGAGATGCCTGGTTTGGTGTGGGTCTGTCTCCCCACTGCTCTCCCTGACTGGTGTGGACAAGTTGCTTATGAGTGTTTAATGAGATCTGGGGAAGTTTTCAGAGGTATGAATGACAACACCCAAGTTACACTGATGGGATGGAGGAGCCCATGCTTGGTGGGAAAGAGCTAATGGAGAACCATTCTAGAGAACGCTCTAGTCCCCCATGCTGTGATGACCTTAGGGGTGAGATCAGGTGCCATAACAAAGGTGCAGTCTGACTTTTTGAAGCTGGGTTCCACTCACCATGAATCGACCTTGAATCTGAAGCAGAGGGAAGTGGTGCTATACCCTACGAAGCAGCAGCCAGAAAAAGGAGAAGCCTTCACTGGAGGGATGCTATGAAAAAACAGCTGAGCACTAAAATATCAAAAAGTGAGGTTTCAGGACAGGGCAATTATTTCCCTGTGTAGGACAAGTGAAACTGTGTTTTGGAAAACACAGGGAGGAGTATAAAAACTCTAGTGCTGGATTTGGTAGAAACTGCTGACACTGTTGGCTTTGTGGCATTTGAGCAACATTTTTTAGAAGCCAACATCATAAAGCCGTCCATTGTCCAACAACCAGTTTCAGGGCAAACATTTCCATCCACCCTCCTACCACACCCATTGAACTGAGATGATAGGTTTCTAAGTAGTTTTAGTCTGAAATATGATTTTTGGCAACTAACCTTGCTTTGTGTCCTATGGGTTATTCTGTCCCTCCTGGCCTGCAGCACCTTATGTCATTAGAGCCTATTGAGGCACATCCCCTCCCTCAGAGTAGGAGCAGAAATTCTACCTGTATTTTTTTTCCTGTGGAAGAGGAAATTCAGCCTTTTACCAAGTACTCCAGTTTAACTGAAGCAGCAGGAAGTAGCAGGGAATGCTTGTAATACTGAACAGATCATGTATAGTGAAATGTCATTTTCAAGTGCTTTCTGAACTACCCATCCCAGTAATGAAGCAGCTCTGAAACACCGCGTGACTTTCTCAGTGTGCTGCTCTGTATAACCTCGCCTTTGATCATGATGTCACTTCAGATGAAAGCCTCTCTTGGAGAGTGGTAGGTTCTGCATTGGGATCAGCTGATATCCTGTGGGATCTCAGCAGTGAAGGACTGTTTGAGTTGTGCTCTCTATGCTTGTCAAAGGGAAGTGCGGCAATAAAGATAGTTGTCAGATATTCAAACTCACCTCAGTCTGGGTAGAAGGAGGCCTTCACCTTGATGTAGAAAGACCTGCATAATCTGAAAGTTCTCCTAGAAAGGATTTTAAGGATGAGTTGTCATTTTCACTGTCTTTCAGCTCAGTAATTTCCTGAATGCTTGCGTGGCTCCAGGTAGCCCTGCTTGAGCAGGGGGATTGAACCAGGTGAACTCCAGAGGTCCCTTTCAACCTCAACCATGCTGTGATTCCGGTATTTTGTTACCAATAAAAGTGAAACTGACACCACAAAGAATCTCTTCTGCTTCTGTTAGCACAAGCAGCTCCCCGCTGGATCGTCTCAGTGAGCTCAGTGAGTACCCTTACATAGCTTTACTCTCGTGCCTGGGAGCCTGATGTTTGGTGCCTTATGTCCCAGATGAATTTAATAGATATTAGGCTTTTCTAGTGAATTTAAATGCAGGCAAACTTACAAACTCACACACTCTGTAGTCCAGGGATGGCAGAAGATCTCCATACATAAAATGTCAGCTGGCGTAAGCAAGCCTGTTCAGCTCCTATTGCTTTACCTGCAGGAAACTCCTCCAAAAACCAAGCAGAGACATTTTTCTTACTCTGAAGCCTTGAAGTGGTTGTCAAACAAATGTGACCAGAGATGATGTTGAGGCTGTGTCCTGTTCCAGCAAATGCTTTCCTGCAGATATGCATCTCATTTTGCTTTGGCCTTGCCCCCACCTCCTTAGCATTTGTTCTCTGGGAATGTCTGAGTGATGGAGGGAAAAGGCCTGGTCCCATGCTGCTCTGCCATCTCATTCGATGGAGTCAGTATTTCACCTTGCTAACAGTGACAGAGACTGAATGGCAGAGCTGCATGCACAAACTCTCACAGAAATCAATTCTCACATCCAGCATTAATATTGGAAGGATTCTCGCTCACCTCATCATTGGCCAGGCACAATAACCTGTGACTAATGGACATTCACGCTCATACAGCATGGCCTGATTATAAGAATTTGCCATTAGTCCGTAACAAAAAAACCTCAAGCTGTTAATTGACCAACGTGTATTCCTGAGGAAATCGGCATAATCAGATGGATATTCACTGCGCAGAAAGGGAAGGCACAGCCAGCTTATGCACGGATTTTATGATTCATCTGCTCTGATTTACTTTTGATTATTTTTCCCTCGTGTGAGGCCAGTGGTGTAAATCAAAGATTTGAGAAATAAGCCTGTGTTTCAAGTGACCCAAATTAAAAGCCAATTGCCACCTTTCTTCTCTCACTAGGCAGCCGTCCATTTCTGTGCAGGAACAGACATATGTTAAAGGTTGTGTTTAAGGCTGTCATTCAGCTGCAGGAGCAAACCAGTTAGCTCATAGGCTTCCTTTGCCAATGTTTAAGGTCAGCTACTGGAAAAAGTTACAAAACAGCTCTTCCAGCCAGGTATAACCCTGCAGAAGGGCCTTCACTGAGGACTGTTATTTTTGTGCAAGTCAGAGAGATGCTGCCCTAGAAAACCAGGCTGTGATTCACAAAGCAAGCACAGCAAGAAGGGTGCAGGAGGGGCTGCATTTGTTTTTTTTTTCGCCATTCAGATTTTCCTGTTGTAAGATTCCTTTTTCGTTGGTAAATGAGGACCATTCCTGATGATGGTCAGGACACCTTGTCCATGTGGTAGATTTTCTTCTCCTTCCCTACCTGTAAAGTATTTCAGGAGCCTAAGCAACACTCTTCTGGCTGGCATGAGGAGAATAGGCACCAGCCTGGCAGAAGGGATACAGCCCAAGGAATTCACAAACTGTACCATGGTGACCCCCTGGTATCTCTGCTTTTGTTAGCAGCCTTCACTGTAGGACACAGATTTGGATCTGGTTGGGATTTCAGTGATTAGAGCTCAGAAAAGATGTTGGTGACTGTAGAAAAACAGCAAGCGAGCAGCCCATAAATCAGGTCATAGGATGTATTCAGAATGCACTAATAAAATGAGAGCTCCCAATGAATTTCATTTCAGGTAGAGCAGAAACAGTTCCTCAGTCGAGACTCCAGGCCAGATTATAATTTCAGATGTGTGTCAAGCCAATGCAATTTGCCTACAAAAGCATTTGCAGGCAGCAGCGGCTGGTCCAGAGGCAGGCCCCCGCACCAGTTGCACTTCAGCAGGACTGAATGAGAAGCAGTCTCCAGCTCTCTGACAAAGCTCAAGCTAATTAAATATTTAATGTTCTTTTTTCCTCCCAAATCCTTTGGTTTCTTGCTCTTTCACACTGCGATATGATGACATTTGAACAAATGCAGACTTGGTAGCTTGGTCTCCTGGTACTGCTGCTCATGCGAACAGCTTGCTTGCCACAGCTGAAGCCCCGATGCCACAGTTATGAGGTACTTTGTCGTGATCAATTTTTAAAAAAACGTTTTTTCATCCCATGGAATTAAGAGGCACCTGGGGAAATACTGCATGGCTCCTCTCCTCTCCTGCAAATAGCAGCCTTTCCCAGGTGGGAAGGGATTTCTCTTTCCCTTTATTTACCTGCAAGATGTCCTCACTGATGGTCAAAATCACAGAGAGAGAAGGAAAAATAAGAAAACCTTTATAAGTGGAAAATATTACAAACAGACCGACTGCACATGCTCCAACTGAGAGCCTTGTGAGGGTCCATTGTACTGAATAAACCCTGCATAATCTTCCCAGGGTGGCACAGTGAGCATTAGTGACACACCACCAAGACAGAGGCAACCTTATTTTTGTAACTACTCTGATTACTTTAAGACCCCAATTTAAAAGGCCATAGGTTTGTGCTGGCAGCACAGGCAGAGAGATAACCGCTGACGGCTTTACAAATTGGTTTCCTTGCAGTCACCTCACTGCTGTGGGCCTGCAGCTGTTTTATCTGTTGTCTTTTTACTTGCGTGTGTTATGTACCAAATTATGGTTTTCCCAACAAGAAAACACAAAACAAGGCATTGATGAGCCTTGCTTCCATCTTCACACACCACTGTATGCCTCCCACAGCCCTGAGCGCTCAGGCCAACCTGCCCCGGCCAGCATGTTCCTGCCCACCAGCATCAAGCACCCTTATGTGCTTGCTCATCAGCTAGCACTGTGGCTACAGAGTGTTCTTCAAGAGGATTTAGGGCACTTAAAACCAACCAATCGACCCAGGAGAGCACCTGAGGGTTAAAATCTGAAATTGCTTTCATTTCTTTTCTTACTAAGCTTCTCCTTGCTGCTGCAGTTCTCTTTCAGAGTGAAGAGTCTGCAGGTGGCTGCTTAGCCATCATCTCTGAAGACAAAGCAGTTTAAAAGCTGCTGTTATAGCCTTTGGCTGCCGTGGTCCCTCTTTTAGTAAAGGGAGAGTTTTTCTTGTACTTATTTTTCTAACAAAGGGTAAGTATTTGTTTTCTTAGACTTCTGCTGCCAACCAGGCAGCTGGGCAGAGCATGTCAGGAAAGACTGGCTCACAGTGCTCTGGTTAAGGCAAGGCTGGTTCAATGCAGAGTGGAGCAACTAACAGCAGACAATCGTCACTTGATACTTTTCTGGTAAAATAAAGACAGGTATTTTCTGAACAAAAACATCCCATCAGTTGTGTTGTAGCTGCCCATGGCTTTATAACTAAAAACCCCCAACTATTGGTAATTTTTCATTATCACCCTTCATGCCTGCCTGAAAACTATTCCAGTGGGTGTGCTCCAAAAGGAACTGCCCCTTCCCAGAGGGAACCCTGTTAGCCTTATGGCTGGCACTTTCAGGGCATAGGCATGGCTAATTCTGATGTGGAAAAGCAGCACAGGCTTGCATCATATGACATCAATAGCTGTTCAGTTCATACACAGGAGCATATCTAAAGTTCATATTTAAAGCCATTAATAATACCCTCCCTCTCCCCGATAAAAATAAATTGAAATTTATTTCTGCACAAAAAAATACACATTATAGGTTTGGATGTGTTTTTTTGTTTTTTTTTTTTTCTTAGCTCTATGTTCCTTTTCCCTCTAAAAGCTATATATGTACATTTTTAGTAAAATAGAACTGGGCGCCATTACATTGTTAAAACATGCACTGTAATTTCAAATTATTACTATCTTGACAGCATCATTTCATAATAAATCATTTTTATTCATTATCTAAAATCAACTTTTAATTAAAAGAATACATTATATTTGTTTTCTGAGCCTAAATTACGCTGATTATTTTAAAATTATGTGTGATGTTGGCACATGCTCAGTATATGGCATGTGTTTTTCTGTTCAGCTTTATCCTCTGCCTGAAACGTGAATTTCAGTTATCAAGCATTAGTAAGTGGTTAGGAATGCTTAGGGCCTGCAATTAATTTTGCCAGGAATTATCTTTTTGTAGCCTATATTTTATAATGAGCACATGATCTTCTTTCCAAACTGTACTGTATTTGCACAAAATTGGTATTTTGCTAACCTTAACAAGAAAGGTTTGCAGGAACCGAAACCCATCTGACACCTGGTTCAAGCACCAATAAAGGTGCCCTATTGGGCAGGTACTGTGTTTGGAGCTTCATTTGGGCACCCCTGATGCTGTGCTACACTCTGACTACATGCCAGTTTACTTTGACATCTTATATTTAATGCAGGAGGCTGACAGTCACCTACAGACAGTCATGGTCCCTCGAGACCACGTGTGGCAGCACGTGGTTGTGGGGAAAAGGCAGGACCCCTGTGCACATCGCTGCCCGCCTCTGCAAGTCTCCGGAGAGGCTGATGAGAGGATGTTCCTGTGCCCCAGCAACATGGCCACCAAAGGCAGGTAGAGCTTCTGAAACAACAAAACCAGCTTCACTAATTAATAATGAAATTGGATACTGAGTACATGGGAATATTTTATTTTGACTTTACATGCGGTGTTAAAAACCCAAAGAACGTATTATTTACACATCCACAATACAAGTTTACAAGATATCTATACATGTTAAAGTACTCTATAGTATAGAGCAGCTTCATTTAAGGGTTACTTTTTTTATGCCGTACCATTAAAAAAGATACAATCTGCGTTTACCTTTGCACAAATGGATAAAGCATCTTTTATTATTAAATTAACAGAAAGGACTAGGTTCAATGTTAGAAATTTCAACATAAATACTGAGAGAACTCACATTACCATCTACAAGGCAGCACAATGTTACAGGAGGTTATCAGGGTTCACATACATTTATTGTTCGGTTTCACACAAGTCTGTATTAATATTTGTAAAGTGAATTCAGCTCAGTTTGTGTCTTTTGACAACCAAGTACATTTTTAATAGTTATTAATCTGTAGTGTTTTAGTTGCAGGACAGAAGTGTTTAGGAAGAGAGATCATTGATTTTTGGATCCAGAGGTCTCGGGAAATAAATGTCCCTTACAGCCTTACAAGAAAAAAATGACTACTTCTATTCTCTATTCTTTGTTCTGTAACAGAGATCCTCTCTTCAGTGACTAACCTTTTCTCCCCCTTGAACACATAATATAAATCTCCACCATCTCTGAAACCCGTTGCAGTTATTTGTCCCACTAATTCATGAATATTCCTCTGCCGTGGTTATTTCTATAGTTATGTTCAATAAACAATGCAGTAGTGTGTAGTTTGCAAGCTAAAATAGCCATCTGTGTTGAACATCAGCTGCAAGTGGATACTGTAAAACCTACTAAATAGCTTACACAACTTTAGCAGGTGTTCCATTACCCTAGAAACCTCATTTGATTTCACATTATATGTGTTTGATCCTTCGGAGAGCTGGAGTGGAATGTTTATCATGGTAAGGTGATTTAATGCTGCTGTCTTCTTGGATTGTAGGCTGCCTTTAGTTACCATTAATTATTCTTGCTTTTTATCTTTCATTTTTTTTTGGGTGCTGTTGAGAGGTTTTACAACTGGCACTCGGGAGATATGTGCTATAGTGAGAACACTTGACAGATTCATTTATTTTTTTAGTACTTTTATCATTTGCATGAATAAGGCACAAAATGCACAGATTCAGGTAAACTCACACATAATATTTACAGAATATTGTCATTACCTGCATGACTTTGGAAAAAAAAAAAGCAAAAAAAAACAACCTTACATTACACAACAAAAACAAATTGATTGCACTACTGTTGAGTTTTCACAGACTGCTTCTGCCAGGCCAATTAATGTTTCTTCTTTTTTATTGACAAGAGTCTATCAGCGTGTAGGGCATTATTAAATGCAAAAAAAAATGTAACCTTCTCTAGTTACACAGGCCTTTGCTGAGTGGATTGATTATTAGCTGCCCTCAATGAGAAGTACAGGGTCACAGGTTCACAGTGGCCAGGTACTGGACGGAAGCACTGTGGAAACACAGCGCAACTCCTCCGCTCCAGCCCAAAACACTAGATTTGAAATGCACAGCTCTGAATCAATAGCAGCATAACAGAGTTATGAAGAATTAAACAATCTGCGCTCTTTCACTGGGTGACTAGCTCATCGAGGCGGTAGTGCTCAGAAGGTTGGCAGAGATGCGCAGTTCATCCTTAGCTGTCTCCAAACGGAACCCAACGGGCTGCAGAAGGCAGAGTCATCTGTTTGTTCAGTCATGCTCAATGTAAACAATTCCATAGCATAAAAGATGCAATGGGAATCTAAGTACATCCTAGTGTGTACAGTACACACGCACATCCACGCACACGCACAGCTTTATCTGTGGCACAAACAAAATGCCACACACATGGAAAGAAAAAAATAATAATGCTACAGTTGGGCCAGAGACTGAATTCCAGAAAATTGATTGTTAACCCAGATAGTCATTGAGACATTACCATTTTCTGACATTTGTGCAAGAGGCAAGGTGAATGCATACATAGTAAAACGTTCACATTTAATGGGAAAGACCACGCCTAATGGCAGTCTAAAATGGAACCTATTTTTCAAGTATTTGCTTACTGATTTTTTCCCCAGTAATTCTTTTAGCTATCCAGAACAGTAAAGTAGCCCCCACCCCATTGTGCTACATGTCTCCTTAGCTCCAAACAAAAGAAATGTAATGACCAGCACTTTCCTTTGTTTTGTTTTTTTTTTTGTGTTTGCTCTAAGCAAGTACTTGAAGCCTTGCTGTAGCTACATGTGGCAAGACACAAATGTTGCTGAAGTAAAGACAGTTTCTTTGGCCACTTTGTTCTCTGTAATAACAAGCAAGTCTCTGCCTTCTGTGTCTACCACAACATCATCTCACAACCTGTACAGGTCAACGCCACACATTTTTAGCACAGACATGTCCTAGTAACTGTACTTGTTCAGTGGTCTGACTGAAGTTGTCTGAGGAACGAATGAGGGTTTTGGTGGCACGTCGGGTTTTAAGGAGGATGTCCTCTTTATTCCTGTACGAGGAAGGGTGCCATTGCTCGTGTAACTGCTTTGCCTGGACAAGGAAGGCTGGAGGTGAACACTAACAGGCGTCCCTTGCATGTAGTCCATCTTTGTGCCTGCCGCAGGAGGTATGTACCCCCCACGATTAATACTAGGCTGTCTAGATAACAAAACACCATTTGGTGAGTTTAAGTTTTTAGGAAGGGCAGATATTGAATGCCTCTGCGACGAATTTTTGTGATAACCTCTCTGCCTTTCCAAAGAGGTCATTGGTACTCCAGGAGTGGTGGGAACGTCCACTCGCTTTGTGGGGCTGTTTCTTGGTAGAGTTGATGGAGGAGAGTATAAAGACGCCTCCCTGTTGGGAACCTTAGGTGGGATCTCAGACATATTTCCCATTGGATCCAACATTAAAGTCTGGTGGGCCACTTGAATATCTCCCATAATTGCTTTGGGATTACCAGTAGTTTCATTTAAGTGTTTCAGAAAATCATTCAGGGTGTTCCTGGAATCAACAGATCTCCTGTGGTCTCTTTTGCTGGACGGTTTTGTAAGTGGGTGATCAATATGCTGCATCTTTTTGTCTGCCTTGTGTGCATTAGAATTTGAGAAGGACGTATTGTAATCATGGGTAGCATTGGGAAGAACAATAGCACTAGGGATATGTCCGTGACTTAGAGGAGAGTGTGGTGGAGGACTGGAAGGAAAAAACTGAGGGCTTTTTAGAGGCGTTTCCTTTCGTGAAGCATTGAGGTTACCAAGCGCTTTGTCTGACTGACTCTTCATAGCCTGCAGAGTCTTTTGTTGAAGAACTGGTGTAGATTCAGGAGTTGGAAGTGCAGCTAATTCTGGAGGCTGGCCCCTGTGGTCCATCATCATGGACTTTGTATCACTGTTTGGTGGCAATTCCTTTCTGCTAGTCAGCAGGTTTGTGTAAAGTTTAGGTGAATCAATGTTTTGTTGATATTCCTTAACAGGACTATCAAAGAGCCCATTCAGTTTAGCAAAGCTCCCACTGGAGTCAGTACAGGACTGAGCAGATTCTGCATCTTTGTGTATTTTTCTGGATTTCCGTACAAATATATCCCGGTAACAGTAAACGGCCACTCCCGCAATAAAGGCTCCCAGGACAAAAGCGGCAAAGACACAAGTGATAAGGACATTCATATGTACCATTTGGTTGGACTCTCCTGATTGTACTTCCCACCTTACACCTGCAAAAGACATGCAGTATATCATAAATCTACACGCAGTTCATATGGATACATTGTGAAGGATGTAGCCTCCCTCAGGGCTGTGTCTATGAAGTGTTTGCAAAGTGCTCAGAGTAACTCAGCTGGATCCTGCACTGCTGAATGCAAATACTTTTCTAAATAAAAATGTGTGAGCATTGAGCAGTCTAAACAAAGACTGTCCATTTTCTTTTAGGATAAGAAATTCTTGTCCAAGCTTCTCTCCTTGTGTAACTTTCTGTTTAGCCGTCCCCAAATTTCCTTTAAGGCTCACAAATAGGCGCCTGTATGTTATTAACAATTCATCTGAAAAACTGAGGTTGGAAGGTGCTACTGGGCCAGAAAACAGTAACTCATGGATGGATTTCTCTCTCAAGCTTCTGCCCAACTCATAAAGCAGTGGCAAGAGAGACAGGATTATGCAAATGTTGTGTAAAACTGTATCATGTATATATTGCATTGTGATAACCACGTTAACCTACTACAGTGTAGAACTTGTGAACTAACACAGCCCCAGGTTTCTAGTCTTGCAGTGGCACACCTTACATTACATAAATGTGCAACTATGGAAGTTCCAGATTATTAGAGCACTAATTTTTCTTTTTAGTCAATAATGAACATAAATACTTGTATAACACTAAAAAACCCCAAATTGCAAGGTTAAATTATTAGAGAATGTTAAAATTTAGAAAACTTTTAGCTTAGACTAAAAACTTGAAATTGGATTAGTTTTTTATGTGTATTAACAAGCTCCTTTTGTTTTCTAAGATTTTTTAAAGCAACCACAGACATCTTGCAGCTAACACAAAGTTAGTTTTTAATGGAAGTAATTCTGTTAATTATCCCAAGGCATGTTAAAATGAAAGAGCAAGAGGAAGGAACAGGTTCACTTTTGTTCAGGCAAGGCCTTTGAACATTGTTAATGTTCAGGGTTATAGGTTTTAATGGCACGGTGCAGAAAGAAGAAAACATGAACGAAGTTCACTATTAGCTATGACAGGAGAGCAAATGATAACAAAAACTTAAAGCAAAATGGAAAATAACTGCAACAAATTAAAATGACAAATGCACTGCCAGAATGGCTGATAGGAAACCTGATATGTTTTGGTGAATGGTAATAAAACACAAATGGGTTTTGGCTGGTGAGATTTTCAGTAAATACAGAATTGTGCAAACATGTCTGTCACCTGGCTATGCTGTGTACTGATGAAGACTTGGGTTAAGTTTTTGTTATTGAGTGGAAGCTTCTTGATTCTTTGGTTGACCGCAGTAGTCCTACTGAATTAAAACCTTTGTTCCTGCAAGAGCCTAATCAAAGGTTCACTTAGCTGAAAGAATGCCTACAGAAATATGAGTTATAAGCAGAATATGTTCAGGTTAAAACCTATATGTATCTCACTATGTACTGAGATCATCTGCAAAAGGATGCTCATAGCCACAGCTTAAAATTTCAGCACATGCTTACTCAGATCTGACCCATGTTTGTCAGAAAGGTGGTGAGGCAGGCAGAATTTGGGATGCATCCCATTTAATACATGGATCTCCCATGGACTTGTGCTTTGTTTCCTGTTCTGCCACTCCAAACCAACCAAAGAACCAACCCTCCCTTAAGCTCTTGTAAGCAACCATTCATGAGCACCAACAGTCTTATCCAAACAAGACTAGTCTGAAAACAACCACCAGAGCTGCAGAGAAAGTCTTGAATGTAATTTTCTTAATGTATCTAGAACTCCTACTGATTTTAATGGGAGCTTTGGAGCACCCCAGGAATAAAAGGCTGAGCTTATTATCTGTATTTCCCATTATAAGCTCTAAGCAGCATTTGTACACCGGATAAGTAGGTAAGAAAAACATGATTGCACTGTCTGCATATTCACAGGAAATGGGTGTAAAATACAGCCTAACAATCATGGCTATTACATTTTAGCCTTAGACAATGCTGAGACTATCAGGTTTCCATTCAGCTGTAATGTATTCCCTGGTAAGGCCTTACCCTTTGGGACACCTGATAATGGATCAGAATAATCAGAAGTGTTTGGGTCATCTTGAACTACAAATTTCCGAGAGCCAGTCACTTTAGGTTTCCAGGAACCAATCACATTGGGTGATATAACTGGGATACTTGCCATTGTGGTAATGGAAGCTGAGGAGAACTTCATGTCTGTGGTGGCAAACAGATTTTTATTAATGTGTTTCATGGCACATCTAAGCTAGAGCTGGAGACAGTATGTAAAGGGAGTTACAAGTCAGAGCAAAACGTGACCCCCTACATTCTGCAGAGGTACCAAGGGCTAATCAAAATCAATTGCTTCAACACAAAAAAACCACATTAAAACATCAACAGCTGCTAGCCAAAAAAGCCAGAAGTCAAACACGAAAGCAGTGCAAAAGTTAAAGTAAGCAACTGGTGCAGGTGAAAAGCACAACTTATTCTATTTAATTGCCATATTCCTCACTGGAGACAACACACTTGGCTGCCCTCTAAACATCAAAAAAAAGTTACTTGGAAAGATCCATGTTCCTGACAGGTTACTCCTGAGAAACCAGATTGGCTCCAGTAGCGCTATTAGGTTATACCAAGAACTGCTGAATGAGCCATTTCTACAGGTGAGGATGAAAGGAATGTTTTAACCTGTTTTGTAATGGCTCCTAAGAAACAGCGTTGCATAGATTCTGGCTCCTTTATAGTACACATTTGATGAACAAAATCACCACAGCCTACTTGAAAATGCACGTGAGGAGGAAACACATCAAATTGGGGTTACAATCCAAAGTCTGCTTTGCACACTCAAATACTTTGTGTTCTCTGTCCCAGCAGGTTTAGGCATGAATATCTATGGCTCGAGATCTGACTGAGAAACGTACTTCAAAAGCACGCTTACTTACTTGAAAATAAGGCTCAGTTGTATCTGGGTCCTAAAGTATCACTTTGAAAATTCAGCTGATAAAGTAAACACTTGTGCAAGCAGGGCAGCGTTTCCATGTAACAGTTTTGATTTGTTTTGCTTTCTTAAGTGAGCCTCTAACTTACATTATGGGTAAATATATCTGGAAAATATTTGTTTCAAGCATTACTTCTTGTTAAGTTACAGAAGTGCAAATATCAGAAACCAAAATACAAAACTGTGTTCTTGTTCTTGTTGCACTGTTACCAACTTAATGAACAAATAATTGTTTTCATATTTGTCGGTCAGAAACATGCTCCTGGTTTGAAAGCAGAGACCCAAGTTCCAAGGAGCAAAGACTGGAAAACAAGGGCTCAGTTTTGCTCCTCTTGAAGACAACACAGGTTCTGCTTTTTGAGTTCAATGGAGGAGTAGTGGGTCCCGCCTCCCTTCACACCAGGGGCTGACAGTGAATACATTTGTAAAACCACTGAAGGAGGAAAAGATGTGAAAGTCCATCTGACAATAATGAATAAAGCTTTTTCTAAGCCACCTCTGTCTACTCAAGTCCTCATTCAGCTACAAAGTTTGTGATGTTAAATTTTTTTCGTTAGCATAAGATACTTAAACCATCTCAAAAATATAGAAATACACATTGTAGAAAATGTGTATTTGTGCAAAAAGCTTGCTGGGAACGAAGGCAAAGAGGAAAGGAAAGGCAAGGACGAAGATGATGAAATTCTGCCATTCATCTACTAGAGATGACCAATAGGGGCATTCACAAATGCATGGCTGGGGATAAAGAGTAAAGCTTAGTGGACTTTCGAGCAGTGAAGATGTCATCTATGTTAATCAAGCTCTTTAATAAAAGATGTCCCAATAAATAATGAGCTGTTAACATGCAGCTACACAAGGTGAAGTGCTGAGTGAGAAGAGTCTGACTATCTTTACCATCAGTGGGAACATGAGTAAAAGCACAAAAATGGAGGATTGCCAACTGTGCAAAAGGAAGGAAAAAAAGGGCTGAAAATGCTGAACTGAAGGAAAGTAAAGGTCATTAATTCAAAAAAATTAAAAAAACTAACCAGATGTTGGGTCGCCAAATATTTTGTAACCTGGTGTAGCTGTAGTAGGCAAAATTTCTAAAAGAATTAAAGGAACAAGTAATCAGTAAAAAGTAACAAAAAGAAAACAAAAGATCTCAAACCTGAGTAATGGAAAATAAGAACTAAAATATTACTGCTTACAAAAATAAGTTTTTTCAGTACTCTGCTGCAGACCCCAAATAACTGTAAATTGGCGAAGGAAAGACAAAACTGCCACCCAGGACCAAAAAGCTCAGCTTTGTGAACAATCACAGTGATGTGTTCATCATCTTACTGAAAAGCTCATCATAAATTTAACATCCAGAGTGAGGTGTGGCCACAGACTACTGTTGAGACATCGCAGAGGAGCAGCAACGACTGTGCCTTACCGTGGCAGTCCCCAAGCTGGGCTGTGTTGCCATATTCGATATCTTGTACGTATCCTCCGGTGCTGTGGTTGTATGAAACAAACAAAGAGAACCTGCAATTAACAGTATCAGTAGGGAAACAAAAGGTGATTTTTTTCTTTTTCTGGAAGCAGCAAATGGAAACAAGAGCCAGTACATGGCCTAAAGAAGTGCTCTGCAAAATGCACAGGTTAGTTATAACCAGGCTTTAAAACTCTATATATGTGCTTAGGCCAGGAAATAAATGATAAAATAATGGGGGGAAAAAAATATCCCCTTTTTCAGCAATTTCATCATGTCTTCTATATTGGGCATGCTCTTGGTTTTAGACACAACTGCCTAATTATACTAGTTAAAGTTTGCACTGGCCTGCTACAAAGGCCTCTTTTTAAGATACAGCTGCCAATGTACTGTATATTACAGACTTGATTTGTGCAAAATGCCTTTGGTATGCATATATATCACCCAAGCTCCAGTGTGGAGGCAAATCCTACTCTCTTCCCACTGTGAATCCTGTGCCTTCATATTTGCAATTGACTATGCCCTGGCTGTGAGCATGCCTGGGAGGGGAAACTGTATATTGTCCTCTCTGAGCTGCTCAGGTTTGCAGGCAGCAATTTCTTGCCTTCCTGCTTCCCATGCTCTTCCTACACGTCTGCTTGTCCTCCTTCACACATGTAAGCCTGACCCTGAAAGCAAGTTTTCACCTAGAGACTGCAGAATTGGGTCAGACTTTAGTGTTCTGTCAACTTACATATACCATACACTGAAAAAGCATCTTTAAAAAAAAATGCAGATTTATTAAGTGAGTGCCAGGGAACAGCCATAGGATAAGAGCCTGCGTGGTCTACTAAGCATATGGAGGTGCTGGGCTAATTTGGAAAGGAGTACTTACGGCATGCCTGGTGTCACTCTTCCGCATGCCTCATGGTCTAACCAGCCACAGTATGGGTCCCGTGAAGCAATACATGCCCTTGCAAAAGAAAAACCCCAAAAAAATCATGCATTTTTTACTTCCTTCCCAAGAGATGTTGGTGCCCTTCCTTTAAGGGGGAGTTTGGGAACAGGGCCGTACTTTTTACATGACCCGTGACGCTCACACCGGCTCAGAGGAATTCTAATGACGCAGCTGGAGAATGCCACGAACAGAGCATGGTGGTCTCTGTCCAACTGAAGAGCAATGACTCTTCTGTCCTCCTCGCTCTCAGCATTACACCTGCCCAGCAAAAAAAATGGGAGGACATTATTTTAGTAAATGTAGTACTTTGTGCAGCACTTACACTGTAAACATTCCATTTACTGTCTGTGTAGATACTTAAGAGACTATATACATGCATGTAACTTGTTAGTCTTTGCTGAGTGATTTTTAAACAAACCTGTATCGTTATCAAATGACAACTCCTAGCTCCTATTTACAGCTAGGTGACATGTTTGCTGAACTACATAGGAAAAAAAATCCAAATCCATTCTCTTTGCTCTCTCGGCATAAATATCTCAACAGAGCAGAACAGGAATCCTGCATTGGACACCTGTAGAGTCTAGTTGGAATGCTTCCATTCCTAAATTCTTTGCACCAGAACAAGTTTACAATGATTACACATAGTTTATACATTACTGGTCACCCTTGAGAGACCCTCAAGATAAGCTCACATAATTTCTTTTTACTGCAGCAGGTAGTTCTGACGTTTCATATTCAGGAAGAAGTGTATCTATTTACAGGAGAATTAGACTGTATCACTGATGTCACTTGAGTGGAATTAGGTTGTTCACTCAACCCATGCAAGATGGCAAGTGACCAACTATTTTCAGGTTATTCAACAGGAGGAACACTGTGAAATGACAAACAAGTGGTGATATTTGTGATAGGGAGTTGGTTTTCATTTGCCATAATTTCTTTTAGCTGGGTACTACGGACTAGATGAAGAGCTTCAGTGTTCTGGTAATACTTACTTTGCATGATTATAGGCTTCAATCTCTTCCAGCAATACACTGTCATTTAAAGAGAAAGGCCTGGTCTTTGCCAAGATTTTAAGTACTACTCCTGCTTCGGAGCCAACAAATATGACTGTGTAGTTCTGGTAGGGTCCAGCAGCGTGGTCTACAGCAACTGCTGTCAATCTGTATCTATCAAGAGCAAAAGGCGCATCATTAACAGCACATTTTTTGTTTTCCTTTTCACATGTGTTACTTTTGAACAGTGTTCATACCTGACACGTGTTTTGGTAAACCAAGGCTCCTCAATGACTGAGGGAACAGCTGAATCCATCAAAGGATGAGATTTGATGAAGGAGAGGGTTTCGTCTGGGAAATCAATGGAGGTTTTGAATGCCTCTGCTAGGCCATGCTTTGCACAGCAGCCAGGTCTGAAAGGAGAACAACATTGTTTTCCTCTTGGTATTTTGGTTAATGAGAGAAGGCAGCCTGCTAATGAGCATCCTTATGGCTGAAGTGTTAAGCTCTGCTTTGGTTCTCACCTGACAAGATACTCAAGAGCGTAGCTGATTTAAGGTAACTCTTTACAAGGACAGTATTACATCATCATGAGTAAGAACCTTTTACCTTGGCTTTGGTACTTTGTCTTCAGGTACAGCTGTCCAAACAGAGTCAGGAGTCTTTTGTTCTTTAAATCTCCCTTTGAAGACTTTCTCGATGTCATCCATGCTGAAAGCACACACTGCTGAACCAGGGATGCTGTAAAATTAGACAAATAGTTGCAGAAGCTCTGACTACAATGGCACCAATCTCAGGGTGAGAGAGAGCCAGAGAGCTACCTTTGATGTCAGGCTGCTGATCGCTCACCTGTTAAGCTGTGTGGTGAATACACCGACAACTGTGGGGATGCCATTGATTTCTATTATGTCTGTGATAGACTGCAGAACATCAAAGTAGAAGAATGAATCCCCGGGAACTGAGCAGTTGAGTCGAGCTTTCAGGAAGGATGTCCAGTGTTTCTCCAGGACTCTCTGGGACCCCCCCATGTCATTTTTGCATATTCGTGCCACACGGGAATACACAGCCTATCAAGGGAAAACAGAAAAAGGAAAAGGGAGAAAGGCTTGAGAGAAGCAAGGAAAACAGTGCTTTGTTGATGAGCTGTTAATAAACCAAAGATAATTCTGTTAACAAGAAGCTGCCATTTATCTGCACAGAAAGGATGTTCAGCTCATAGTGCACAGGCATCTTAATGTATCACCAAGCAAATGCAGCTCTGCAGCTTGTACCCGCCTTTTTTTCTCCTTCAAAATCATACTGTGTGTGAGACCTAGAGACTTTGATTAACCATGTGTAAAGGATTTAATAATTTATTGTAGAATATCTTTCCATGGTGAGGCATGAGTATTATGCTCTGTACTGGGCATGACTGAATTATTCAATATGCAGGGACATTAGGACAACATCTCTGAAACTCTTCTTTTGTATTGGTTTCCTTTGTTTCTTTAAAAAGTATGAGAAAAAATCCCCTTGAATTTTCCATTACTTGCAACAAGTGTTAACAACAACGATAGAAGATATCTGATAATCTCATCTACGAGGGAGGCAGAGAGAACAGAGGCAACGTTTTGGTTGAAGAATACATTGTTCTTTCTATTTTCCTCAACTCCCCCAATAAAATATAACAATGGGAAAACTGTGTGGACTTCGTACTAGTCCCTGCTTTGTATTGTAAACCGTGCTTATTACTGATGCTGCTTTAGAATGGCCTCATTCTGCTACGACTCATGGCTACGTGACAGCTTGCTGTGATGATACCCACCTTGCCTAAATTATTGTGTTCTACAGCAATTTCTCGGAAGAAAAAATAAACATAGTTCCCGTATTCTATGGCATGGAGGAAGTGCGGTTCTGTAAGAGAGAGCAAGGAGACAATTACTCCAAAGAGATTATCAATGGGCATATAACACTGACTATGCTATGTGACTTGGCAGCTTCTCCACAGCTCCATACTAGCCAACATGAGCTCCAATCTTCCAAGACACTTCAGGATATACAAATATGGGTGCACTAGAGCTTAAATGGACTTGAAATCTTTAATGTTGGCTAATGGACTGTAAAAAGGGCTCACTGAAATTGCATTTCAGTTGAGGTATTTCATTATTGCAGATTCATCCATTGATGTATTTAAGAATTTAGCTTCATTTGTATTAAACTGCTTTTTTATTGTAATCACTCTCTACTGAAAACTGCATTACGCTGTTGCTGCAACATACATGTAAAGCACACTGACCCTCTGCGCCACCGAAATAGCATTTGCCACGTGTATGGGAAAATACTCCCCCAAATTACCTTTTATCCATTTGGAATCATACTTTATTGTTCTTAGGGCAGATCCATCCCCCATGCTGCGATAAATAACAGCATCACTTGCCAGGAAATCTGCTACTGTTGCCGAATACAATTTTCCATCTAAAACAGAAGTTGAGAAACTGGTATTAGGAGGCCTTCCATAATCTACAGAATTCTGACCAGCCTGTATTTTTCCCCCATTTCTTTACTGCCACTCTTCCCCGAATTGCTGCAACCTATTTATTAGCAGGTCAGCTTCTAATCCTTTGGAGGCCCTTTAAAAAATTTAAGAGCAGGGGCACCATGACACCTTTAGCTTTCCTGTGCTCTTGTTAAAAACTCTCTGGCTCCTTCAGTGCCATTAATCATTTAGGCTCATTACAAGCAAGAGTTCTTACCAGCAAAAAGGGCAACATTGGTTTGTCTGGCATCAAATGGGCATCTTGCCAAACCACTAATTTCCTCCCCATCATACTCCAAGGTATTCAGCTAGAGAAGAAAATAAATGGGTGATAGTGTCATTTCTATTTTGTACACTGGCACAATAGCATAACATTGTATTTTCACAACACTTAATTCAGCACACTGGCTTCTGTCTGGTTTTATTTCACCTTGAAGCACTCTCCAATCACAATTGATGTATCTGCTATAGCATGACTAGTGCAAGCAAACCCACTAATGGATTAATGACAGTTTCAGTAGTCTTACCCGGTAGTATCTGCACATAGGGTTAAATGCATTTGTTCCACAGACAAACACCATCTCATCATTTCTTGGAACAAAGACTTTAATGAAGTTATGGCATTCATCCTGAAAAGAGAGTAAGATGTATTAATAACAGACTTCACAATACATATTAGTGTTGTTTTTCTAGAATGTTATAAGCTAAACTTACTTTATGTTTGCCTTTCATAGCACAGTTCTCTCGGTCCTGCTGCCTGGACCTCCATGTTAATTTCTGTTGAAGCAAATGAGAAAAAAAGCATTTGACTTCCTTTCCACAAAAAAAAAAAAAAAGTAAACCCAAAAGAAATACCTCTCCCTTGCCAGCTCCTGTATCTACTCACCTTGCTTGGGGTAACTTCCGACTTCGGAACTTCATTTAAGTTTACAGTGTAAACTTGGTCCCTGTTTACAAGCAGAAAGACACAAGTAAATTATTTAATTCACTGGCCTTATTTTTATATACTACCTCTAGTTTTAGAGTGTTTTGTTAGACCAGAAACTTTACAAAATGCTTATGGATTTTCTGTGTTTAATACCAATTGGAGAAGGCTGGTCATGGGTAACATGGCGTGGCTTTGATTTTTTATTGGTGTGGTCCTTAGACAGCACTTCAGTGTCCAGTCATCCACCTCTGTCTTTCCATTCTGTTGAAGACCAACTGGGACTATAAATATTTAAGTGTTGTACCCTCACTTCCTACATCCGAATGCGTCAGTTCAAGTTTAAAATGATCAGGAGAGGTTTTCATCAGGGCAGTAATATGAAAGAGGGAAGAAAGTATCTGATCATTGGTTTTAGCATAACTACAGTAACTGCAGCCTTCAAATCCAATTTTCATGCCCTGGCCATAGATATGGAGTATTTCTCTGGGAAGTCCTTCCCCAGTTCTAATATTTATCTTATTGTGCAGATTTTTCTAAATGAATTTTACACATAAATGCAAAACCAGAAAAGAATTTTAATCTAATGAACTGAGTGAAGGAAAATTACCTGCCAGCAATATAAAGTGTGTCTCGAATTTTCAACATCAGTTGGAAGTCCAGCCTGTGCTGAGATTCATTGCCTGAAGGGCGTCCTCTAAATACTGGATATTGCCTTGAATCTGCAAGTAAAAATGGGCTACACCATCACTCAGGATTATAGAGCTAAAGAATCAATATATGGCATTGATTAGCTGTATATACTAGGTTGTAGAAGGGTTTAAACTAAATTCCTTGAGTAATGTCTTGAATATAAATGAGAAAAAGATGGCTAATGTCAGCAAATGTTCTTTTTCCTGAAGTTATTGCTGCATTTCTGATTGCTTTTTAAAGAAAATGATTAAGTGTTCTATTAAAGATACAAGCCTGTAAACACATTGCAATTTGAAAGGAAGCAGACTTTTATTTTTTTCAACTTCCCAAGTAAAAAACCCAAACATTAAAACTTTTTCCACAGGGGTTAGCAGCATTTGCAGGGTACTTACAGTGGTAGTCAACAACATTAATAGGGTCCTCATCTTCAGGAAAGCTGACAGCCCAGCACTGGGACAGACTCATCAGCATCATGGAGGCACAAAGCAGAGGAAGCCTCATGGCTAGTGGAAGATGAGTACTACTTTTGTGGCAACACCGTTTAACTACCTGCAAAACAGAAACATGGCAATGGATTTCAGCAGCACAGGACAGTAAATGTGACTTCCTACGGCAGAAGAAGGTTTTTCATTTGTATTTGAGCACTGGCAGCAGTGGACTAAATGGGTGCTTACAAAAGGCTCCTCTATGTACACTGATGGAAAACTACTGTGTGACATATCCTACTCAAAGCTGCTCTGAAACATATCAATGTTTGCTAATTTTTAGCTGGATTTACACACATTTCCAAAGCAGCTGACAACTGCCAGCCCATTTAATTCACAGGAATCACCAACAGAACATGCAGGCTGCTGACCTGGCAAGAAAAATTGTCAAACTTGGGATTAGAGTTTTAATTAAACTGCAATCTCTTTCCATCCCCTCTATCACTGAATGTCATCCAGTAAAGCCCTTTCCCCATAAAATACCTAAATCTTATCCACAAAACGTCATGACACACACAATCTGTCTCAACATCCATGCCATGTTTTAGAATTATTACTTCTTACCACGCAGTGCCATAATAATACTAACCCTAACATGCTCATGGCAAGAGACCTATGTCTAGGACCAGACATTCTATACTTGTGCAGTGATTTACACATATGTGAAATAAATGCAGAACTGCTGCCTCTGCAGTGTGACAGTGCTTGCCACGTGCCTTGCAGGGGTGGCAAGAACCTCTAACGGGGCTGAACTAGGTTCCTAAGATGCCACTTTTACTCTAATTCTATTTGTTACTGTGAAAAGCTAGCAACTCCTGAGGCTTTCATGTGTATAGACTATACAGCACATATTATGATAGCACTGCAACATTATACAACAAAGCTTTCTAAAGGGGAAGGAAAACATAACTTCTCCAATTAAACCACAGTGACATTTTAGTGAGCAGAATGTAAGTTGCAAGAATATACTCAAGTTGCAATTTGGGTAGGATGCAAGAAAACACATCTCAAAGTGAAATGCAGTCTTTAATGATCACAACTGGTATGGGCAGGGGTCATATTTCTCATTAGAAACCTGGCAAACGTAGTACTGTTCCCTCCTCCAACCTTTTGCAAGCATTCATTCAGCCCTGATTCACAGGTCAGAGCTTTCAGTCACCAGCTCAATGCCTTGCAGTTGCTGAAATTGGTTATTAAACCCTGTCTAAACAGAAACAAAGAAGCCTTTCCATTTGAAGGTTTCAAGACTGGCTGCGAGAAGTATGTGCTGCCAGCACAAAGTGTCAGGCCTGACCCAGCAAAGCACATAAGTATTACTTATTTAATAATTTGAAAATCAATTAAAAAACCCCTTCATAACAACACTTGACCTTTCAGTCATGTTTACTGGGGATGAAAATACTACATTCGTTAACTGATGTTCTGCTAGACGCGGGGCTTCTTCCTTCCACAGGGCTGCTGAGCTTGAGCTCTCTCAGTTCAGACTGGTCTGTGAGAAGACCAGCTTAAAAGGCTGATAACATCTGGCGATGGGAGTGTTGTCTGAATGCCTGTCCATTACAGACTGACCCGAAAAGCAGCATTTTCCACTGTTAGTGATGTTTCTGTATCTCAGTCCACCAGTCCAGAACGAATGGGCTGCGCTCTTAGTCAAGACTGATAAGTGCAGTGGTTAATAAACACTAATGATTCCTGGCACTTTCCCTCTGCTCTTCCTTATCCTGACATGGCCTCTTCAGCTGAAGCATCTTGCGTTAAATTACTAATGAGCAAACTTAAACCAAACTGGAATTAATAGTTAGTCAAATTTGCTCTTTCTGCTGCAAGCACCATTAGAACAAAGTCCTACAGCACAGCGGCTCCCAGACATAATAACAAATCATGAATGGTTACACAATCTTTTTCCTTTTTTTCCCAAGGAAAGCAGGCTCCAAATAGCCAACCTACTGCTGTCTCAGTGAAAAAAGAGAGAGGGGAGGCACATAAACTGTACATTGAACCAGTGCACAGCAACATCTGTAAGGTGCTTAGTAGAAGTCCTCCCCGAAGCCTCATTTTCTTGGAAAACAAATGAATACAAATTGCCAAAAGAGCAGGAAGCTCTCCTAGCCACGTAGGCCTTAGCATAGAAGATGAGGCTGTTCATGGCCCACACATCATGACTCAAAGACCCTTGGCCTGGCTGCAAAACGTGCCCAGCCTGCAAACTGTACAAGTTCTGCCAGTATCAAGCATGGGCATGTATTAGGGAGTTTCTTTCTTCCTCTTCCCTTCCAGTATCCTATCTAGGAAGAATTCACTGGGGCAACAAATACGAAATTTCAATGTAACCTGCCTTACAAAGGCAGACACTGTCTTCTACAGTGAGGAAATGGCTGCAGAGAATAAAAAGCCAAATTGCTGCATATTGGCCAGAACAATTGTGACCTATACCCAAGCTGTCACAAACCCAAAAAGAAGAGACTGAAATGCCAGGTAAACACACGCAGTATTGGTTCTCTCAGAACCAGATTTCAGGGGCTGTATCACACTGCCTAAAACAAGGCAAATTTTGTACATGTAAAACCACAGGATGCATCTTCCTAGAGATTACACCCAGAGCAGAAACAAACTTATCCTGAAAGCCCTCAAACCTCTGAATATACTCCAGAGATGAACTCCGAGAACATAAAGGTGGGAGCAGTTATGTTCAGCAATCTTTTTTAAATACACAGCACCTGTCACAAGTCTCTATCAAAGAAAATGTGTACATCTGCACGAAGCAAAGACCTTTGTCATGACACAAGAAAAGCAGACAGAGTGCTGGGCTGGATCAGCAAACCATGGGCAACCACTTCTTACCAAGCAGGTAAGGAGTACATTCATTATCACTTTGCTTGTTAAGACCGTATAAGAAAATGAACAGTAGTTCTGATTTCCAGCTACATATGAAAAGAAAATGCACCTGCTTTAAAAGACATTTAAATACATCTTTTAGCTGTCTGGTCACACGCTTGAGAACCACTGAAAAAAAAGAATGAACTTGGAAGAACAGTTGTTTCCTGGATAATCAGAAAATGGGCTTCCATCTAGACCCTGGAACAGGGCTTTATGACAGCCAGGTGTATGCTGCTGGTAGGTGCAGATAGGCTTATGTGAAAGATAATTCTTGCCACATTCAAACCTTCTAATGGAGGCCCCTACTGGGGACTACAAATAACAATGCTGAAGTATCTGTTTGGACCAGAATACCAGATTATGAAATGCTGGCAATGTCTACCTTCAAGAAAAGCCAGAAAACAATCATACTCTGGGTCTGATTATTTTTCCCCAGCCAGGATTCAAACCAGTCTTTGATTAATTTCTCTTATAAATTGCATTCCTAGCACTTCAGCTAGAAAACAAATCATGGGGAGTGCAAGGTCTGGAAATTACCCTGCTGCTATCCCTGCTTTGCAGCTGGGGAATTGAGACACACATCAAAGCTGAACTTGTAACCAAGGCCCACCACCAAAAAAAGCCTTTTCAAAGGATCTGAGCTGCACTGGGTCATACGTGCTCATTCCTTGGAGCACAGGCAAATTGGCCAGCGTCACCCAAGCGAAAGAGCTAGTAACAGACCACAGATCTTCCAGCCATTTGGTCTATACCATAACTAGTTGTGCCTGTAAACACAAGGAAACAGAGGTATAAATGTTAACTGCTGGAACAAATCCACATCCATAAAGAGGGCAGCAGCCTGACTGAACAGACTTCAGGGCAACTGCTGTTGCACAAGTGGAAGGCAGGCAGTTGTCCCAGGTAATAAACTGGTTCTTTGTGGCTGGCACCTTTCAATCTCAGATACAAATCCTATCCTTCAATTCCCGATTGGGGGAATCCAGAGAAGCAAGACATCATTTCTGCTAAAATATGAGCCTGGCTTCAAACAATCACACATGAAGGGGAACAGGCTGGTGTTTCTTGCCCATTAATCTACTCCAGCCTTTGACAATGCACTGGTGACACTCCATCAATCATCTTTCCATGCACTGCCATGTAAAAGAGGAGGGGGGAAGGGCATTCAGCCAGCTGGAGAGAAGCAACACATAAAATAGCTTCAAGTCTATTCTTCTAGCATCTTCTAGTCATAAAAATAAATAAATAAATAAATAAATAAACAAAGTTAAAACTCTCCTAAACACAATAAATGCTCCTCTAAAGGCTAAGGGCAGGCAGGGTTAGGGTTAGGGTATGTATGGTAAATCCAGGCTAAAGTTCAAGATAGGTCAGAACAAAAGATACATCCTCAAAGTCAATTCACTTGTGGATAGCTTGGTGAGGCAAAGGAGAAAAGGGCTGCAACAATAAAAGCTGAAAAGCAGGCCTGTAACTTTACAAGCCTACATTGCCCTCCTTCTCCACCAAACATAAGACAAAATGAGGCTGTTAGGTGAGATCAAGGATCCCTCTGTGCTTGGAGGTATATGTTAACAATAACATGAAGGGGGATGGGCAGAACTGATTAATAATATGCTGAGCTTAGTCAATTTATGTGATATGGTTTCCCACAATCCCAAGTAACTGGACTTTGACAGATGAGGAAAACCCTGTTGTTCGCTGCTTTTTCCTGCATGCAGATGGCACCCTTAAGGCACCAATTAGTGCAAATGCACCAACTAGTTCATTTCTGAGATGGTACCTCCTGAAAATTCAAGCATGAAACCAGTCTAATAATAAAAGCTAAAACAAAACACCCTTTACTGCTGCTTGTTCACAAACACTTTAGTTTCTCAGGACCTACAGCTGAGACTTCAGTTCCTCTTTCTGACAAGAGAGCAAAGCAGATCCTGTGCAACACTCAACAACTTCCACTCATCTCAGCCTCTGAGCCAACCCCCAGGTGGAGGTCACAATGCCACATGGGCAGTGGCTTCAGGGCATTGAGCAGTTGGCCAAATCAGTGCTTCAAAGCTCTTTAACTAGAAGACCACTCAAACAACAAAAGATGTTTTGGCTGGGTTTGAGCAAGTCATAGATTTCACCTGCAACCAAAGTTATGTTGGTCTCCAAATGAGAACTTGTGTTTTAGCACCAGCTCCAGCCTCTTTTCAGGGATACAAAGGACTAGTGTAAAAAGGGTTAAAAACAGTTTACTACAGCCTCAGGATTATCTTTTGATGTAGAAATCACTTATTGTCAACTATCAGCAGGCTGAAAAGGATATGGTTCAAATTGTGGACTTCACGAAGTTAAAAGGCTGTTGGCAGTGACTCTGGTTTATAAGGCTAAGGATTCACACATGAATTTACTTGCTGGTGGTAACTACTACCAGGTGAGAGAAGTTCAATTGCTAATCCAGCTTGTCCGTAAGGTGCTGGTACAGGAGCTGTACTTCACTAGTGTACAGCACAGAAAGATAGGTTGTTGCTGAATTTTGGATCATCAAGCAGGTCAGTCTTCTCAGAAGACAAAACATTTAAAAGAAAACATACAGAGGTGGTACAGGCCACCTTCAGTGGTGCCCGAGGCCTGATGTAGGAATGCATGCATTGGCAACCATGTATGCATAACAATGTTCACTCAGAACAGCACTCTACCCCTGCTGTGCATGGAGTAATACAACTCTACAGCAGAGCCAAACAGTGAGGGAACCAGGTCATAGTGTGTTTTGGTAATCAAAACCTGAAAATGAAGCATTTTTTAATCATCCAAATCAAAATACAGGACCTGCAAGGCTCAGGGTGCGGTGGCTTGAACTCTAGAGAGGGAGCAAACAATTCTTTGTGCTACCTCTATTGGTGTTGGTCCTTTTTACAATGCCTCATTGTGTGAAATGGGTATAATGAGTAATTTGCTTACAAGCCAGAAAGTATTCCACATAGAATACAACATTTGCCTTAAAAATCTGTATCAGGATCTATCATATGAGAAGTGGGTGATGAGATTCCCATTTTAGGTCATATCTATACATAGGTTTTCCAATGATGCAATAGCTTTAGTGTGGCAAGCCCTCCCAAAACAAGGGTACAGCAGACAGCATCAATGCAAGTGTGATTTTCTTGTTAGTTTTTATTTTTTTCAAATGGCATTCCATCACAAATGTGTTCCTTCTAATGAAGGCTGACTTCAGTGAAGTTCCTGAAGGCAATGCCTGACATAAAAGTTTACTGTACATTCAAATCTCAGCGATTGTCTATGATGTGATAAATCCATATTGTGGAGTTTGGTGACAGATTGTTTCAGTTAATTACCAAATAACACAGGAAAATATTTGTGGTTATAACAAAAGAGACATACTTAATTCTTGCAGCCCCTTTTAGAAACTAGCTATTTATTCACACAAAATGATGCTGTAAGAACTGTTTTTGTCTTATAAAGGTACACTCAAATTTATGTACCAAGAGGTACTCAGCCATCCTTTCTTTCTGAAACAATTTTAAAATCTGCAGCTCTGAAGAAAACACACAGGATATTTGGAGCCATGATGTTAATTGAGCATGAAAGTGCAAATAACAGGTCTGTTATTTTAAGATAATACTTGACTTATTCTAAGGATTCTGCATTAACACCTCTTGATCTATGCCTAAGCAAAAAAGATAGTTTAATATTAAAGTGATGAAACCCTACCACTGAATATCACAGATTTCATCTTAATTGGCTTATGGCACTGCTAGCTACACTTCAGTTGTTTGCAGCCTTTCAGCATTACAGAAAGAGCACCCTTCTTGCTCTAGAACAAGCTGACAGAACGCCTGCAAAATGGATAGGGTGATTTTTAATGATGCAAGTGTTTAGTGGCTGATTAGAGGCACTTTGAAGGCTAAATTCTACTGTGATCAAAAATTTACTTGAGCACAAGGTAGTTTCAGCAGGAAAAGAAACAAAATGCTGAGCAAACTGTGATTGCTTCAATTATGTTTATTTTAAGTTAACTTTCGAAAGTGAATGTTAACTATCTTCCCTTACCGGGGAGACACAGAAGTCCTCCAACTGAAACCAACCTTTGATTTCAGCCACATCCATGGTCAAATCTGTTCTGTTTTACAAAGCCCCTGCAGCACATGCTCCCCTTGAAAGTTTGCCAGGGTTGCGCTATCGATGCAAGGGACTTTAACTTAAGCAGTGCTCTGGATTCACCGTTTTAGCAGGTCTGCATTTTATTAATTCAAACTGCTCGTGCCCAACTGAGATTGCCCTAGGAAATACCAACTTTATTTGTGGAACTGTCCAAGCACTGGTGCAGAGAAAGTCAATACAGTGATGTTCAGGGCTTGTTCTATACTCCCAGCACTGATCCTCTGCTAATTCCTGGCCACAGGCAGCACGAGGTCCTGCCCTGATCCAATACAAGGAAAGCCATGCCACCCTGCTGGGTTGAACAGATGTACCTCATCAGGGTGAACTCCTGCATGCTCCAGCTCACAGCTGTGCCAGAGGGGTCTTTCAACAGTGGTTTTTAGTCCAAAATACTTTTATCCTGAAAACTAGAGAGAATACTTAAGCCATGATGGCAAAGATATAATTATGTGCAGTAGTATGTATATGCTTAGATGTAGGTTAGGAAACAGCCAAATGAAAGCCTAAAACCTAGAGCAAAGTATTACCTTCTCCTCCCTCAAGGAGGGTTAGCTACAAAGATGGGTGAGTGCCATAAGTGAAGTAACTAAGTATTCTTCCTGCAATCCTGCAGTCCACGATTTACATAGCAAAACTGCCACTCATTTCAGCATGATTAGGCATCATCTGATAAGGCAGCTCTGGGACAGGTATAAACCAGAATTTGCAGGTAAGGACATAATGAAGGTCTTGGACACAACTTGCACAACTCCAACTGACGCCACAGCCATGGTGAGCTGCTGGCAGCACCCCTGGGTCTCCTGTCTGTGGGCCCTGCTGTCTCCCAGCAGTGGAGAAAGCACCCTTTGCCTTGAGCAGTGCTCCAACCCTGATCCCTGAGATAAGCACTGCCCATTTTAGACCTGGCTGAAGCCCAGGAGGTCAGGGTTTGCCTACAGGATGAAGTGAATGGGATGTTTTGAAACAGAAGGGAGGCTCGGGGAGTGGGAAAGAATACATACCAACAAGCAGGAGAGCCGAAGAAATAAAAAGGTATCTATTGTGGAGAGGGCACATCTGCTATTCAACAGGCTGTGCCCCAGACAACACTGCTGTCACCCTCACTCCAGAAAGCATCCCCTCTTCCCACCCACTGCTCTCCCCTGCTATAAACATCCCTCCAGCATCTCAGCAAAGTGCTTGCTGCAGCATGGGGCTTGGCTGGCTTGAGCACTGCTGCTAGGGTAAAGGCTGCCACATTGTCTCTGCTTTCACTTCAAAGAGAAAGTAAATGGCTGCTGGAAAATGTGAGCAGAGAGACAGACGAAGACGATCAACTGGCAAGGAACACATTAGAGCATCTTAAGCACTGTGCTAGTATTATCAGTATGCCATTCTCAGAACTGGAACAGTCAGCAAGCCTTGCCCACAAGAATACTTCCTATAGAGACTGAGGAACAACATATTTTTAACTAGTCCTGTTTTTTGTGCATAGACAAATCTGCTAGCTGGCCACCCAGTCATCTACTTGTATATGCAAAGCATGTGCTCTGCCACTTTCCTGGGCACAATCAACATGTACAAAATGCGGGCATGAAAACCTGGAGGAAGCCTGAGCTCAAAGTTAACAATTACTATTATCTTGTTAAACATTAAAGATTAACTATGCCAGTGAAAGGATGTGTTATGAAATCTTTTTCCCAGGCTGAAAGGTAAATAAAGGGAGAGTTTTGTGTTCTTTCATATCAAAGGCTACTCAGAATTTGGAATAATTGTTTAAACTGCTGCTTTTATTTACCACAATACCAAAGCATAGTCGCTTGCCACATGACTGCTCGTATTTTTATTTGCAATGTCGTGCAGAAACACATGAAAATCTGGTGAAGGCAAACCAATTTTAGAACATGTTCCGAGCAATTGTTTTGCAGCACTGCCCTACAGTATGAAGTCTCTTACATTTCTTAAATTGCCTAATCAAATGCAGACTCTGTTCCAGTCACGCTAAATTTTCACATAATGGCAGAAAAACACTTCTTTCTAGCCTAGTATTGAACAGTTGGATCACATTATTACATTTGCTGCTTTTGTAGTCTCCAAGTGTGTATTTGTAAATGTATGTATATACATACTCACAGGGGACAGAGGGAACATTGATGCTCATGCTGCAAGACCCTGGGGA
>JASSUY010014900.1:0-74571 GCA_032466535.1 Forpus xanthops
CATTATTATTATTGGTGGTAGCAGCAGTGGTTTGTGTTATACCTTAGTTACTGGACTGTTCTTATCTCAACCTGTGGCAGTTACGTTCTTTTGATTCTCCTCCCCATCCCTCCAGGAGTGGGGGAACGACTGAGTGGTTCTGAGTTACTGTCTGACTGAGCTTAAACCACAACACTTATTAGTATCTCAGGGTTTATATACATCAGGTTCTATATTCACTTACCTGGGGAACAAACTTTAGTTTATGGAGGTAGTTTGATCTGTTCTTATCTCCCCCACCACATGAAAATATTACATATGTAGAACCAAATACCTACACATGCTGATTTTGCACGTGGTCGTTCAAGAAACTGCTCCATGGGACTGGATATCAACACAACAATCTACAAAGGATCAGTTACTTCAGGGATACAATTTTGTTTAAGGATCAGCAACAGAATAAGGAAAAACCAAAAGGAAAGCATACAGCACAAGCTCTACAGGGAAGAGCAAAGTGAAAGACTCAGAGAACAAACTGGTGAAACAAGATCTTATGTGTGCATTTTGTCTTCTTTCTCCCATTGAAAATGATGAAGAAAAATGAATTTTTTGGTATAATGTGTATTTCCGATATGCTTAGAAAATAATTCAGCTATGCTATGGCAGGCATTAAGAAAACTTGTACATATCAGAATATGTCCCTTTTTTGACACAGTCTTTCACCTCAGAAATACTGGACTGTAACTTGAAAGGAAAAGGCAAGTGTGATGTCTACATTGTGGTAGGCACTGGTAGGGCTCCTGGTAGAGCATAGTGTCACACTGGTAGCCTGTTATAGTGTCATAGTTACTGCTTGCCCTGCTAGGTAACTCTCAGGTTCACCTTTTCAGATGCAGACCTTCATACAAAATATTTCCACCTGTTTCTTTGCCTAGAGAAACAAGATTTATGTTACCACATTGTCCCTCATCTAACTTTACACACACACAAACATTATTAACCCAAATTTGAAAGGTACGATTATAGATGATTGCACTCCTACAGGTTTCCTGAAGACTAACAGTTACTCTGAAATAAGTAAGGTCTTTTCACACAAAAACTGCGCAAATGAAACTAACATCACCTCCTGAATATGCACTACATATGATACTGTGTAAGGCTGGTCATGTTTGCAGTCAATTACCACAGAAAAACAGGGAGTTTGTTTCTATATTGCTATGTGTAATGGATAGTAATGACAACTTCCTCCACCTGTCATGTAACTTGGTGTAATTAATGTAATTTGTTCTGGTAATTGTAAGAAGGTCAGGACCAGAGTTCATGAAATACAAATCGCTTCCAGATCCTATTTCAGTATTTATCATCCTGTCATCCTGTGCTATCTATAGATACCATCAATATACAAATACCTTCACTGAGATACAACGAAGGATTCAACAAAATAAACCCTTCAAAAAGTAAGGAAATGGAAAGTAAATCCCATAACATCACCTTTGTCTTCAGATGGAGACACATGTTCTGTAGCATTTACACACTGTAGGCCACCACTTCGAAGTCTCCTAAATGTGCCAGCCTTCCAAAATCATTACTTATCCGCTGTGTTGCTGTAACACTTTGAAGTTGTTTATGCTACTTGTTTCTGCCCCAGATGACTTATGCTGCAAGTACCAGAGGAAATTAATGCAGATAGATCAGTGGGGAAAATAAAGCAACCAGCATTGCTCAGCTTGATCTCAGAAGGTTGCTCACACTGTCTCATGTATTAGTCATAGTTTAAAAGAATATTAATTAGGGATTTGGAGGATAATGAAATCGTTTGGGATTGCTTATAGGGACATTCCCCTTTCCCAGCTAAGGGGAAGGTGTAAGAATACTATGGGGAAAGAAGCAAAATGTATCTGCCTGGAGCTTCAACAAATAGATGGAGAAGGCTCGCGGGCTAACTGGAGGTTGGTGTTCACCCTCAGTCTTGAAAATAAGGTGGTATAGTGCAAGAAGTTGTGAAAGGCCTTGAGAATGAATCAGCATCTTCAGTTTAGTGAGACAAGTGAAGGGGAGAGGATTTTGTAAAGAAAACCATGTGAGGTAAAGGAAACCTGGGAAGGAAGAATTTTGCAGCAATATCAAGGATTGTGAGAGGAAAAAAATTACAACAAAAGACAAAGAGTATGTCATAGTAACTGAGTCACACAGTAATGCAGACTTAGGAAAAAAGACAGGAAAGACTTGAACTACTGAAGTGAGAATCAAGACAGCCTGAATGGGAGAAATAACCTACAGAGCAAACCCATGCTACTTGCCTCACTGACAAGCCTAGCAGTGGTCATAGAATCATAGAATCATAGAACAGTTAGGGTTGTATAGGAGCTTAAAATCATCAAGTTCCAAACCCCCTGCAATGGGCAGGGACACCACACACTAAACTATCTCATCCAAGACTTTGTCCAGCCTGGTCTTGAACACTGCTGGGGATGGAGCATTCAGAACTTCCTTGGGCAACCTGTTATACTCAGAAAAATGGAATTGTGGGCTGCAGTCAGAGTTTAGTAGCAATCTCTGAAACTGGAGTTCACAGGCCTCTTTGAGAATGCATAAGTTTAAGATTTGAATTTGAACAAAATAAGCCAAGAGTGGAGTAGAGAGACAGGTTTGTGAGACAGCAGCATAGAAAAGATTGTCAGATTCATGTTTTCTCAGGCAGATATGCAGAATACAGTTAAGGAGAACAGACACAGCCCACAAAGAATCAATGTAAAAATTGTAAGAAAGTTCAATGTGACAACTTGCCTAAGGAAATCCTTCCCAGAGTAGCCAAAAGTATGAAAGAGTCAGAAGCAGACAGGATCTAGCCATATGACAGGCTGGCAGGGAATAACCATGTCACAATCACACCTGACCAACAAGGGCTAAGAAAGGAATATTTGTTCACTATATTTATCTAAAAAAACCTAACTGTAGTGACAAAAAGAAATATCAGTAAAATGTAGATCCTAAAATCAGATGAAGGGGATCAAGGGTAGAATATGGCAGCAAAAAAAAATGAGTTTGGTAAGAGCATCTATGAGATCAGAGGCCTATGATATAAAAGGAGGGAAGAAAGATCATTTTAGAACAGGAATCTAAAACATGCTTTTATTGTAAGGAAAGAGTGTGACGTTATGGTCAGTGTTGGGAAGGAGTACAAATGCAGTTACCAGGTAGAGCACAAAGTAGGACAGAAGGCTCACTAGCCTAGAGGACAAGAGGAAAGGCAGAGAGGAGGTGGAAAGTCACATCACACCTTGTCAGGTTTGTGCCACAAGAACTAGGTTAAGTCCTGTAGCAATATGGATGTGGAAGCCAAATGTGGAAAGAATTGAGAGTGAGCCCACTGTGCTGAAATAGCTGGAGTTGTCAGTGTGGGAACCAGGCAGCAGTGAGGGACTGCTAAGCTGCACAGCTACAGCTGCAGCACATACTGAGGCAGTGTATGTCCTTCAGCTCCTCCTGGTATATATCAGGGACTTGTTGTTTTGCACACTTGTTTTCCCTTAATGTGAGTATGGCCTGTCATGGTCTTCTATTTTTGTATACTTTATGCTTGAAACTTTTAACAAGATATTCTCTGGTAATTATCTTGCTGTGAATATTGCCTGTATGGTAGACACCTCCTGAAGTGGGTTGTTGCTCAGTTCTCATGCACAGTTTGGATATTCAGACCTACTTTGAAAATGGAAAAGGTTATGGGCCCTAAGATGTTTACCTGAAAAGTCTTTGATTTCATAGGGATGCTTTGAAATTGGTTAAGTCTTTTTAATACCAGTCTACAGAAAAGGATGAGTAAAGTCCAAGAACCAAACCAAATCTGAGAATAACTTGGGAAAGAACAATCTATCCGACTGCAAAGATTCTGCAGTTACTCCATCTGCAGTCTTTCATGCGAGTCAGTTCCTCCATCAACTACACTCCACAAATGAGTGTCTATGTCACTGGTTCTGGAGTTTTCGGAAATTCCAACAGCAATTGCTTCTCAACATTTTGTTAGTATGCACTAATAAAGGAAACTGCAATGAAGCATCAGCACTTGAAAGGACATAATTTATCTGTGCTAGTTACTGAGAGTAATGGAGTAGAAATGGGTAAATAGGAAATAAATGGCTAGGTTTTAAACTGAAAAGAGTATGCTTGATTTCTTAGATATAGAACTCACAGAACTTTACCAAGAGAGACCCCTGTTAAGTCCTAAACTGTAGAGAATTATATTTCATAAAATTAGTTTCTAATTGCAGAATGCCAGTAAGCAGTAACAGTCCATACAGGGTAGAAAAGCAAGCAGTCAGTCCACAATTGCTGGTGTAAGAACAGGTAAGCTGCCTGTGTGTTGTTTAAAAAGTTCCCCTCTTATTACATAATTTAAATACTAATATGGAGAAATGGTCAGCAAACCTGAAGCATACTCCAGTAATCTATAAATAAACATATTGAAATAGGTACTAATAAGCCCTCTAAAATACATTTACTCTATAAATAAATATATATTTAGTTTGAATTCAGTTTATCTTCATCCAAACTTTAAGTATTCATTCCCAGAATAACAACATGGAGCAAAACCATGAACAAGAGTATAAGAAGAATCTTAGAAGATGAAAAGTACGCATTTTTTTTCCTGGTTTCCTATTCTGTACTATAGGACAATTTTTATGGAATGAAATTTTATTTTCTCTTACATTTCTTTCTCCCATATAGATTCTCTGTAATTGATACTATGGTAATTCACAATCATCATTTTGAAAAGCCTTTAAAGATACCATAGATAGAACAAAGAGAAGCTATTTGAGAGCCAATTCCCTGAGTTCTCTGTGGACAAAGAAGTCACATTAGCAAAGTGCCCTTACAAAAGCAGCTCTCCAGCATTTTCTCAGTTTGGTTCAAATTAACAGTTGCGAACTAAAACAAGAATAATGAAGCTGAGAAGTTAAACAATATGAAACACATGACAAATTGCCCATTAAGAGCACAAGCCAATAAAATAACCAGCTTATCAAATTCTAATACAGTTAAATAAACAAAATGTACTATTAATACACCAAAGCAGTCCTCTCGCTTTCTAAGACTTGCTGGTCTCATGAACATCACGGCCACTCAGAGCTTACAGCAATGCTGGAGATAAAGCTCAAGAGGTGAGTGCTCTCAAAGCAAAGCCCATATCTCCACAGCTGAAGAAAACTGTATTAACTCAGAGGCCAGCCAAACATACAGCACAAATCAGGTCAATTACTTTATATTTTCAAAGACTTTAAGAAGGATAACCTATTTTGATTTTACAATGCCAGGTAATAATGATTTCACCACTTAAGCTTCGCTGTTAGAAACAGTCACTTCAAAGTTGCTGACAGTGATTTAATGGCTTTTCCTACAAGCTCTCTTCTACCTATACGTCTTTCTACCACTGTCTCCTATCAGACATTCCAACTCCAAGTGAACACTCTAGAACAATGTTTCTTAACCTGATCTCGAAAACCATTCAAAAACTCTTGACAACAAACAGCTGCATGTGCAATTGACAGCTGCATAGTTATGCATGCCCATATATGCAGGCAAACAAAAAAGCCTAAACTGGAGCTTATTATTTTTTTTTTAATTTATTCTTACTTTATTTTAATTAAAACTAATTTGATAATCCCATCTGCTAAACCACTTTGGTATACAAAAAATATCTTCAGTTTTTTAAAGGCTGAAAATGCAGCAGGGTGCATGGCAACTCACTAATTTTAAAGTTAATGACATTCTACAGGTGCCCAGGTCGGTGCAGTTCCATACATCTTAACTTGGTGCACTACCATATGGAGCCAATTCTTCATTGAGGAATGCTCTTGATTTTATCTTCAGGGAAAACCCCTTCTTATAAAACAGTGCCTTCATACTGGGGATGGATGGAGGGGATTGCAAAATATGGGATATATGTTGGCATTGCGGTGTCCAAGACATTCATACTTTAAATATATTGTGACATACAAGATTTGGTTTTTAAAAAATATACATCATATGCATTCAACCAATGTGTTATGCTTTAGGATTACTGAAGTCATATATACATCTGTAAAACCTCTATACGTATACCTTTTCTTTCGCTTCTCTTCATTAGGAACACATCGGAGTTATTCTGAGCTTAAAGAACAAATGAGTTAAAAATCAGTGATGTCTTTATCATGAATATTTGTCCTTATCAGAATGGAGGCTCCTGGAACAATTGCTATGTATCTAGGCAGCAGCACTACAAATGAATATGAATCACCGTCACTACAGATTATTCCAATAGTTCCTATTCATCGTAAATAACAGCTTCAGGAAAACATAACACATGTGAACAGACAGGAGATATATTAGAAAGCACATTTTCAAGTCAAGAAACATCTTAACACTATGAAAACTGCTAATGCAGAAACCACAAAACCTGTGTTCAGATTTAGAGTATTTAACTGAACTTTTAATAATTTCTAAGAACTATATCTGAAAAGCTCTTATTTGTACAACACAAAAGGTTTTAAGCAGACAACACATTCAGTGACCTTGCCAGCCAATACTGGGATCTGAAAAAACTGCACAATTCCCCGTCACATTCTCCAGAACCTTTATTGCTCTACCTTCACATAGAATTAACATACAATTAATGGATGATAATGCATGCTCAAATGTGGTCCATATATGAAAAAAATTGGGAAAACGTAATTAATATTAACATGAAGAATATTTTGCACCATATCTCCATTTTTTTATTCTAACAAATGAAAGGAAATGTGCCTGCTGTCCCACATCCTCCCTCCACTTATTAGTTAGCAGCATAACTGCATACAACCAGCATAACAGCACTATGTCCCATATTTATACTAAATTACTGAGCTAAGTTTTACAACTAAACACAAGGAAAAAATATGTTGTTTGGAGGATTAATTTTGGATTGATACTTTCAAAGAAAAGTTTATCTGCTTATTTGTCAATCTTTATTCTGACAGCAGAAACTGTATTGCTAAGAGGAAGTGAGCAAGTATTGTCAGGGATTCCATCTGCATATTGTTAAAAGAATTGACAATTTTATCACTATATCTCAGGAGGAGAGGAACCATTATTTTTACATTACTATATCAAACTCATCTCAGTGGGCCAGCATTTGTGTGACTGTGTACAACCCAGAAACCAGCTTCAGATCTGGAGTCCAAAGCCAACTTGTGGAGTTAGCAGTCACCAAGAAGATAGGTTTCTTTTATACCATTCTAATTTTTTTTGAGGAAACTTTTTCTCCACAATGGCATATTAATTTTCTTGTTAAAATAATTTCCAAATTGTGTTAGCAAACTTAAAATACAAAATCATTGATAAACATGACCAAAGTTTACTACCTGAATTTTAACAGCATAAAGAAAACAAAGTCTATGGGTCTTGAAAGTTTTATTCAAAATTGCAGAATAATCATAGAATTATAGAATGGTTCAGGTTGGAAGGGACCTTAAAGATCATCTAGTTCCAACCCCTCTTCCATGTGCAGGGATACCTTACGCTGGAGCTGGTTGCTTAAACCACCATCCAACCTGGCCTTGAATACTTCCAGGGATAGGGCATCCACAATTTCTGTTCTTTTCACCCAATACTTTCTCTCCACATAGAAATCTAGCCCGTAGAAATCTAACACACACTGATACAAGGTCATCCATACCACACAGTAGGAATTTTCCATACTGAGTATTCCTGTTTTACATAAATGTCAATCCCATTTCTATTCTGGTTTCATTGAACTATCATTCCAGGAGTTCAAGAAGTGAGTTCAGAATGTTTCTGCAAATAACTGCTTAATTTGCTGCTAACGTACATCAGTTGTACTCAGAAAGCAATTTTCAGCGACCATGATGCATCAAGCATGCCTGAGCAGATGAGAACTTAAATGTGAAAGTTCAAGACAACAGTTTGGATATCTAATCCTCACTGATACCATAATCTCATTTTTTGACACAAATTCCTCAAAGCACCTAAACATGGACACTGAAGCATGTGCAACAGCACATGAGCACTGCTCAGGGGCAAAGAAAGGGTTCTTAAGGGTTCTTAGAGTCTGTCCCGGTCCCAAAAATTAGGAAGTTGATACAGTGCTCAAGAGAGTGCTTCATTTATACCACAGGCTTATGACCCAACAGGAGTGTTCAGCCCCTTGCCATTGTGCAATATATCCAGCACAATATATTGCATATATCTACCTCTATATGGCATTTGCAGCCAGCCTAGTAAGACACATCAGTCAAGCTGTTTTTATACCTCTCAGATGAGCAAGGCATGCACATCATCATGTTAAGCCAGTGCCTGCTTTAACATTGCCAGACTTCTTGTGCTGGAAACAAATGGTAGCACAAGTCCCACTTCCATCAGGAAGCTGCCTATGTTGCAGGGCACCCGTTCAAACACGCTCTTTCATTCTTCAGAAGTGAGTATTCCAGGTAATACAGTAGTACCTGTCTAAAAATTTCAAATAAATAGGAGAACACCTGATTCTTGACAGATCATCTCAACATTTCAGCTGCTGATGGCAGCATTAACAGCCAGCCTTTCCATTTTCTGTCATCACTCCCTTCTCACAAGCTCTAAGGTTTTGATTCTGCTTCAAATATTTAGGACTTTCTTTGTGCAATACTCTTAACTAGCAAAGCAAATTTAAACTATAACTTGACTTAGCTTTGCAGTCAGGAGAATCTCATTTTCTCACCTCAGAAAAGGGGGGGAGGAAAGCCCCGCTAGCATTTTGCCGACCTTCTATGTGCTGATCCCAGAGTTGAGGTTTTGTTCACGTTGGGCCTTGACAGAGAAAGGATCATTGTCACATTAGCTTTGCAGCCCCATGAGGACGCCCACATTCTCTGACCAGGTTATTTTCTGTTCCCACAGAAACCACATATTTATGGGGCAGCCCTTGAAATGAATGGAAGTTTCTGCATTCACGCAGTAATAAAGGACAACAACCACCTGGATTACAGTTCTTCTAGTACTATTTTATAAACACAAACATAATGAAAATACTGAACCATTCCTTCCTTCCTTCCCTCCCTATTTTTGCTTCATTAAAGCAATGAAAGAGAAACTGAATTAGCATCCCTTGCTAGATTGTGGAGAACTATCTCTCTTATTTGTCCTTAACCCTCACTATACTTACTGGTTTGAGTCTCAAGATGTATGTTCTATTTTTTCTTTATTCTTAGCATTCATATATGATTAGATATACAATAAATGTCAAAAAATAATCACCTGATCATAAGTTTTGATTGGATTATTCTTGAAAGATTAGCAATTCTGAAGTGCTCAGTTATATGACATTTAATCATGCAACTTCAGTGAAACCTGGCTAGCTTTTATACTGAGAATAGGCCAGAAGAAAGGATAGCAGAATCAGAGCTTACATATTTAGTATTGAATAAAGCATATTTTCTATGCTGTTTTCCATAAAAACAGACATGCTAGATCAAACTAAAAGATTTTTCTCAGCTAGTGGCCAGCAGCTGATGTTTAGAAAAAAGAACATATGAAAGAGGGAAAGGAGAATGGTTGTTGCCAGCTACTCTTTTTTAAAATCATCCGTCTCGTGTTTAATAGCTCTTCACAGTCTTTCCTCTATAAAATTATTTAGTCACCTTTTGAACCTATTAGAAATTTTGGCATCCCATGAAAATTAATCTCAAAATGTAATATTGTGATGCAGGAAAGAGCTTTCTTTTGTTTGTTTTAAACCTGTGGCCTAATAGTTTCCTTGGGTACCCTGCAGTGAGTAATCATTCCCTATTCAGTTTCTTCATGTCATTCATATTTTTATATTCCTCTATCACACCCGCCTTTTGTTGTCTCTTTGCCAAGCTAAAGAGTACTGGTACAGTTGTATCTCTCACACAAAAGCTGTCCCATACCTCTAACCTTCTCCTCTACTCTTCTCCCCACCTTTTCTAGGTCTATATCCTTCCACACTTCCACAACACGGTCACTGTGTGCCCATCTAATCAATATATGCATAATCAAGCTTTCTAGCTTCCTGTTTCAGTTTTTTTCTTATTTTTTTCCCCCAATATTTCCTAATATTCTGTTAGTCGTTTGAAAGCTGCTAAGGATTGGACTGATACCTTGAAGGAATTAATCAGAAGAGCTTCCAGATCTATGCTAATTCAGAGTCCACCACTGTGAGCTTCATCGTTAAAAATGTTTTTTCCTCAGGAGGATTAATTTGTGTTTATCTGGTCTTTTCTCGCTCAATCACTCACATGGTAAAATCCTTCCACAACTCTTTACAGCAAGCTTTGGTTACCTTGAGTCATTTCATATCAGCCAAGAATTGTCTCTTTAATGCCTCCCTTTTCTAGACCAGCTATGAATATGTCGAAGAGCAGACAACTCCATTCATTTCCCTACTAAATCTCTTGGGAAAATATTACCTACCTTTTTTTTTTTTAACCTCCCCTTTTCTTTAACCCTTTGCTAATTCAGGAAGAAACTTATTCTATATCCCATATTAGTTAATTTTTGTTAACATTTGGTGAGACACTTAAGTTGCGCCAATTCTTCAACATTGCAATATGTTAAAATGACATGGCATGTTAATTCTAGTCTTTATTACGGTTTCAGCCAGTCTGCTCACTATGGAGTCCAGACACACTAATGAACTTCAGCCTCACAACCTACAGGCACTTGAAAAGCTTAGCTTTATGACTGTCACTGCTCCTCAGGCACCAGGGTTGACGTTAGTCATAGTTATCTATCATAAGATGCAGTTCAGCACTTTAGTTTTGATTTCTGCTAGTTCTTAGATGAACACAATTTATTTCAGTTGGTTTGTGACTATATGTATATGCCAATTTCTTCTAAACTTTTTCTCTGATAGCTAAGTCAAAGGTCCTTAGTTCATTTTCCAGACAGAAAAGGCTCCAGGTTGAAAAAAAATATCCAAACTCTTTTTGCTCTTTCTTAGCAAACAATAATAAGAGAAAAAACATTTAGTTGTTTTGGGTTGGTTTTGGTGGTTTTTTTTTTGCTAAAATCTTATCTTTCTTAAATGTTTCTTTAACACTCGGTCAGAATGACAGAGTCAGGCTTTCTACTTTTGCATTTTAAATGCTGATGTTAGTTGTGTTAATGATCTTAGTAAGTCAAGGCTCAACATTTTTGTCCTGTTTCATAACAGTTTTACATTATGTTGCCAAAGTTTTCTATTTTCTCATTTGGATGGAAGTTCTACAATGGAAAATGTCTCCATCAGCTTTAAGCACTCTTCTGCGAGGATTTTACCCTTTGGTCTTCCTCTCATAATTACTTTTGAGAAAGGTTCTTCATTTGTATGTACTTTCTTGTTGCAAATTATATTATGGTGGGGAGATGGACAAGAATGTGTGCTTCTTCTGCCTGCTGCGATACTGAATTTGAGAAGGTAGTGGCCAGTATTTCAGGGCAGATCATCATTATAATTTTAAAAAATAATTGCGAAGATAAAATGATTTTACTTTCAATATGAATTTCTAACCACCTGCTGCTGGATTAAAATAACATCCTTAAGAATTGTAACCACTGATGGATACATGCACTGTATAGCACATATAGCATCAATATCTAGTTTAAATCACTGCCATTAAGTAACAAAGTAGAATAAAACCTATGTCGTCTTGAATTATTTTTTAAATATATTATGATCATTCTAATCTATTATGCTGGGCTTTTTGCAGCTGCTGGTTTAGAAAATGGCTAAGCTTGCCTTTTTAGTGAGAAGAACGAAACCTTTCACCTGGAATAAAGATTAGATGTTGCACTCTATCATTCAACATGAATATACAAAATCTTGCAAGGAAAAGAGAAATCTATTATCATTTTAGCAATCTCTGTTTTCCAGATTATTAAAATGAAAAAAAAAGAGCGAAGAGTTCATCATTATTTCCACCACTAAAGGTGAAAAGGCAAAAGTTTTCTAGATTAGTAATAAGCTAAAAAAAAACCTTACTAAACCAACACAAATTTCCGCATGTTGCTATCAATGTGAGTGACCTCACTGAAATTACGTGCATCTGTCAGCAATTTGCTCTCATTCTTTGAGGATGATGTGAAAAATTAGTACTTTGGTTTTTTTAATACCTTTGCATCCTCAACTTGAAAAATATCAAAGAGTAAAATAACAAAAAAAAAAAAATTATTGAAGTAATGTTTTTTCTGTGTGACAGTAAATGCCACATTGTACTGCCATTATGATATTCAATGCAAGATTATTATTGGTTGACCATACCAAATTTTTATTTATATGAAATGCTAAATAATTTCAATCATCTCTGTCCATGTTTAACAAATGGCTGTGGCAGATCTCAAGCAATTTGAAAAGAGTGCCCCATGCCTGTGCACAACAGAAGTCACTTTTGGTAGATTTGGAGCAAAGCAAAAGCTACAGGATGAAAACTAATTCAAAAAGAGGTGTTTTAAAAAGATGCATTTCAATTTAGTGGGGGGGGGGGGTTAAAGTGAAAGGGGATCAAAAGATTTAAAAACTCAATTTTATAGAAGTATTGATTTGCAGTTTTTGACATTTAAATTACTCAGCATTTCTGCAACAATAGTGAATATCAGTAAATTATTGCACTGCATTCAAATAGCAGTCCTGCCTGGGACATGACCTCTGTCAAAACCAACCTCAGCTAATTTTACACCTATTGCTCTCATAAAAGGGTGCTCAGGGTATAAATGCCTTTTTTCCCCTGGTACCTCAGTGCCCATTAGATCCAAGCACAGTGTTGCCACAGCATGGTCTCTAAAAATAAGAATAGAAAGTCTACTGGTTTAGAGATCTCTATGCCTACTTGCAGTTCAGAGAAAAAAGTAGATATCTTACTGTCCTGGTTTATCTGGTTTTGTATTTGTTCTGTTCTATAATGTGTTGTCAAAAAATGAAAGAAAAGTGGATGTCTTTTTTTCTCCTCCCATCTCTGCCATGCTGGACCACTCATCTATAACAGAGGCAGTTGTTATGCACAGCAATCAGGGAAGTGAGGAAACCCTGTTTATCTTGCAAACCCTGTTTTACAATTTCACCACTAAACTTTGTTTGTGGTTGCATGGAATTCTTGGAGACTTTTATAAAAATATGTCCTCTGATGAATATTAAGCCACCTTTGTATCAGTGAAATGGTTGAAAACACAATGCTCAAAGTGCTTTTTACAAATACAGACCCAGGTTTCAGTTGGGACAGAAGCCAAGTTCTCCAAGTAACTATTGACCGCCTGCACTCTTTTTTTTTTTTGCCGACATCATGAGGTTTTCAAGGACAACACTCTGCCATATTACCCTCATATGTAATTATCTCACAGTGCAATCAGTGGGATGTGTACCTGAGGAGCTCTGAATAGATGTTGTCTAGCTATAAACATTAGAATGAAAGTTTTTGCTGCTGAATATACATCTACTCAGAGAAGCTAACAGGTGTTTGCTGCATTTTGTACAGTCTAAATATATTTAATCTTCAACTAAATAAAAACGTATTGATGAGGAGAGGAGGTTCTTTTAAAGGACTGCTAGCGAGGCATTAACGAAGCCTTCTCAATCTTACTCTGCGAATTGTTCTACCAAGAGGTACTTGCAAAAAAAATTCTGCCTTAGTCTATAAGAAGCCCTGTTTTCCAGAAATGCAAAAGCTTGAGAAACTGGATTTACCTACATTTAGACAAAAAAGTTTCTCTTTTCTGAAATGAATTCTTCTGGATATCACTTCATTGTTGTTGTTTACTATTAAATTGAGTCATCCAATGCAGCCACAAAAAATATAACAGGACCCTTATTTTATTAATAGAATTGTAGTCTTCATAAACGAAGTCATGAGTAAATCCTAAACAGCAAATGCCACAAGACTGGTTGCTAGAGGATAAATGTGGATTCCTTCCCTGAACAGATTTCTTCCTTTTATATAGCCATTGCTCAAAGTAGTAAACAGAAGGTGAAATGATTGCTCTTTGTCTGAACATGCCCATCAGCTGAAGGACCAGAAAAAGGAATCATTATGAAATTACATTAGAAAGGTTATTAAAATACTCTTAACAACTGGCAGAGGATCATGCTACTAACTATTTGTGACAGTAGTACAGTACAATTTTGCTGACCAGAATAATATGCTAACAACTGTAGATTTTAATTCCTCCCCCAGCCCTGCCAGTGATATTTTACCTTTCCTTTTCCATCATCTTCCAGGGTAACACAGTCACATAATAGTATTGTTGAACAGATTTGGATGGGAGGTACCTCTTCATTTAGAAAAATTTCAATAGTAGGTGAAGGTCTTTTGTGATAGAAGATGGTGACATATAACTTTGGGAAAATAACATCTTTTAGAAGTTTTGTGAGAATAGAAAATGTCCCGAGATGTCTAATCTCAAACAAATTTATTGGCTGAATATTTCCAAAATTATTAAACACAGATACATCTCTTTTCCATTCCAGCTTGCCCTAAAGCAAGTTAAATCAGTGATCAGAGTCAGTGAATGTCAAAACTGTAAGAAATAAAAGTCAATGGGATTTCAGAGAAGGTGTCTATTCTAGAGAAGGCTGTTTATTGGCAGTTGTCTAATGCATGATCCAAGCAGCGCCACTCATCACTCTGATGACTGTATTGCTAACATAACAACTGAAGACACTAATGAGAACCCTGTCAATCTAAACCCCACCTGAAAAGCTCAACACAATTGTTTATCACCACTAAGCTACACTAAGCTACAAGTCTTCAAGAATAACTTCAGCCCTCCTGTGAGGACAGTCCAGGGCTGTGAAATAGCCATGAGTTTTCCCAAGGGAAGGTTTTCAGCGCCAACATGGGTGGCACACTGCAGAACTACCAGGCAGAATAAAGGTGATTTTGAGAAATGGCAATGACCAGCAGCTCTGCGGCAGCACAGGCACAGAAAGAGGTTTATCTTGCCGAAATAACAAGTTCCCCAAAGAAGGTATTTTTTTTTTGTTAGCCCAAAGGCAATTCACACCACATTTAAATGCTGTAAAATTGCCAAAAAGCATTTCTCAGGATTCTGGAGGATAAGAACTCATCTGCTTGCTGTACCTCAAAGTGCAGGAAAGTGACTGGACTGGAACGAGGGGAAAAAAATAAGAAGAAAAAGAAAAAAATCATTATTATCAACTTTTTAGCTAACAGTGAGGAGCAATGTTGTTCGATAGCCTTCCTCCATACTTGTTCAGCTCCAAGTGTACTTGTACTTGGAGGCAAGTATCTAATTACAAGCAAAGTGTATCCCCAAACAAAAAAAACTTATGACTTGAAGGAAGTGAATTTCCCTGCTTTGAAGCCAAACTATAGGACTGACAGACGAAGGGGGCTTTAAAACTACTACTGTTTCACACAGCTTCCTACATCACATTTACAGTTCCTGAATGAAAATTTGACAGCTATCACAATGTTATAATTTCAAATAGAATAAATTCAAGTGCAGATTCTCACAGCAAATTATTTCAATGAGCAAATGAAATAAGAAATGAAATACATGTTCCTCTACTTTTCAAATACAGTGCTTTATGAATAATACATTTGTTTCTAAAGCAATAGTGTTTTTAAAAACAACCTTTTAGTAAGCAAGACTGTAGCCAGGAAATGGTCTTGCAGGCCTCCCTAGATGTAATCAGAATTCAAATGCAGTAACAACATGCATTTTTAAAAAGAACCTTTCAAACCATACTGCTGTTCTTATGCCTCACAGCTAATTCATTAATTAAGACCTTTCCACCAAAACTACTAAGGACTAGAAAGTGGAGTAGAGCACAGAGGAAAATGAGATTGAGCTTTACTTTCATTATAATCTCTATACAGCTGAAGGAAAACATGTATTTGTTGAGGTTGGGAATCTTTCCTTTTCTGGACAATTTCCGTTTTGTTTTTTTTTTTTTTTTTAACTTTATGTATAAACCAGAAAATGGGAGGTGTTTTTCCAGCATTATATTTTCATTATGCTAATTCAGACAGCAAGCACACACTGGGCTTTTTTGTTTTGTCAGATAGATAGTTAAGATGATTTTACATTTTAAGAAATTGCATGCTATCAGCTTCTGCTGTTGATTTCTGTTCCACTTCTCTAAACTTATAAATGCAAAAAGTGTGTATCTGCTTGGAAACATTCCCAATAAATAAAGGCATACTTGCAGCAAAGGCATGCCCTTTCCCAACATATTTTTTTTTTTTTCGGTTTGCATTTAACAAAATAACTGCAAATGTCAGGTATTAGAAGGGTTGAAACAACCTTTTCTATTTTGTTGTCTTTAGAACCCTATCTTTTATTCATGACTTCTCTCTTGGTGCTGGAAGGGAGGCTGTGTTGCTATAGCAATGCCCTGCATATCCTTGTGGATAGCTTACAGTTTTACTTTTTTTAAACAACAAAGAGCCATTGATACTACATGTTGCCAAAGGTTACAGAAGTTGAATTCTAAAATGGAAATATTTCTTCTATATGACTGCATAGGATATATGCCATGCAAATTCAAAGCTTCAAGTAAACATACAGCCCTTTTGTGAATTCAGATGAACCTAGTATAATAGTGTTTGGCTTCAATCTATTATTCAGAAAAAAAGTATTAAAATATACTCATTATCTACTGTTTTCAAGATACAAATATTCAAATATGTATAACCTACTCTTACACCTTTCTGACCTGTAGTAGAGATAAAACCTTTGTACATTTTAACAGTGCTGGATAATAAAATGCAATCTCTTATTCCAATTATGATTTAATGGTAAATACACTCCCAATGTCAGGGAACAGTCACCTTATAGAAGCTTCCCTGCCCACAATGGATATTAAATATAGTTGAGTGTCCTTCAAGAATTCTCAAGTATGGTTTTTGTTCTTACCCTAATTGGTTTCTCTTCTGTCAGATTTGAGTCCCACAGATATATATTTACATAGGACAAATTCAATAACAGTTCAACAAGTTAAATCAAATAAAGAGTCAGGCTGAAAAATTTAGGGTTTTACTCGTAAAAACGAGTTTTATACTGGTGATTCAGCAGGCAGCACCAAATTACTCAGAACAGATCAAAGAGGGCAGCATGAGCAAAACATCTCCTGTCACTACTGCAGAGCAGTAAATCAGGGAGGAAATCCAGACTTTTTCACCCTCTAAGTGGAACAACTTCCTCCTCTGCTGGCTTTACAGCAGATATTTAGTGTGCTGACAGGGGGACAAAAGCTATTTCAGGAGGTGTTTCAATGGAGTGATGCAGTTTCTTGTGTAATCGTTTTGGCACCACTGCCTGGCAGCCACAGGGGCCAGATTCAATTCCTAAATCAATAAAACACTTAAAAAAATGCCCACCTTTCTCTCCTTTCCACAGAAACCTGGCACACGAAGGCCACTGACGGCCAGTGCTGGACATATAGCAGTGGTGCTGCATGGAGCCCCTCCTGTGCTTTGCAGGCTCAACTCAGCCCACTCCTGCCTCACAGCTTCACTAGCGCAAGGCTGCTGTGGCCAGGCAGGAGGTGTCCTCTCATTCCACTCAAAGAGTCTTCTTTAGTTACAAATCTCACTAGATTTGCAAACGCATAAACAGTTGCTAAAACGACTGCAGGGGCAGAGTGCAACTGAGGAAACGGTGAACATCCATCAAGTATCATCCTGACTTCGACCATTTGGGTTCTGGACAATCCACCTCCACTCTCAAGCGAGCAGTGGGACATGCAGGGTTAAACAGACTCTCTTTAACTGGAAAAGAAGGAAAAGAAAAACCATATACAAACCCCTCACAACAGGCCCTGGTAGTGTATCTAGCAATGTTCCTGACCCTGTCCTCCTCCTGGTACTCCTGACCTCCACCTCCTCCCAAGGAAGTGGTCTGCTGGTGCTGCTCTGCCACCTAACCTTTCACAGCACTCCTGCACAGCACAGCGAGGCAGTGTTGTGCCAAATTCACCCAGGGTCTTTGTCCCAAAGGAGCTCTGGCACCTCAGTCCTTTTCCCTCCCCAAACTCTGAGCCACAGAATTTGGTTACAGTGGCTCCCTCGTCCCTGGAACCAGCCAGGCTGCTTGAGCATCTCCTGACTTAATTACTAAAGTTCTGTTCTCACGGTTTTACAGCTGTATTTTACAACTCAGAAAAGCTCCTTGGAATCTTTAGAAGCAGCTGAGTGGGACAGATGGCATTTCCCTAGCCCACCAGCCCATTTCAGCCATCACTTCCCAAAAGAGACTCTCAGAGGGACAGGAGAGCTCTGAATTTGGGTTTCCTGGAGCAGTACTGATCTTTGTTCTTCTTTACACTAGAGATCATCATAAAAGGAAGTACTACTGCAAACTAAAGACTAGAGTGAAGATAAAGCTTGCCACAACAACTCCAAGCATCAACGTTCTCCAAACCACCACAGGACATTTTGTGAATAAAATATATTAACTTTCTTCTGTTACATGATGACAGTGTCACAAAGCTTGCTAGAAGTTCCTTGCTGCACACCTGCAAGGATGCTGTGTAAGCCTGTCCCCCAGCCTAAAAATAGCCTGCTGAAGGAGTCATTAGGCTATGACTTCATTGCCTATAAGATAGCAGGAGTGACAGGAGGACCTGTTGCTCTTCCCCAGTCAGCTCCATGTTTCTGTCCTTATGCCCATGAGCATAGCAGGAACTGCCAGTATGGGTATTGCAGAAGCCAGAAGCCAAGCTGTCCATAAGTCCTGTTTGGCATGGCCTTTTTCTGAGAGATTTTATCTTGCTGCAGGGCAAATGACATGTGTGATACTGAAGTGCTGATTTAGGTGTGCCGTTGAGCTAGGGCAAGGACACCCAAAGCAAAATTGTTCTTATGCCTCCTATTGGAAGGTCATCTGAAGACTGTAGTGGGCCCTAGATTTTGCCTTTATGTTGGTTGTAACTGACTGGCAATTCTGAATTCAGACATGGGTTTATACCTGACGCGAAGACACTTTTACCTCTCCACTGAGACATGAAGCACCAGTTCCTTCTATATCCCCCCCTAACTGTTTTAGCACACTTTTCCCAGAGCTCAAAGCTGTGGGCACACTGGGCTTACCTTTTGCTGACGGTTTCTTCTGCCATATGCCTCTCACAGGAGTGCTGTTGGGTACCAGGGCTTCCAGCAGCAGCCATTGTAACTGCTTCTCAGAGGGAGACATATCAGCACGGCAGAGAAGGCAACCAACACCCTGCTTAAAATAAAGCTCTTTGTCTGATGCGAAGCAGGCAATCCTAAATACAAGACTTTCAACCACTTGCACATCTCAAGTCTGGGCCATAGTGTTACCGTGAGCCAGAGCCAAGCCAGGTTAGAAAAGTCTCACGTTGGAAAACCTTGCAACTACCACGCTTACATGTCTGAACCATTTATGTACATTTTCTGGGGCTCTCCCTACTGGCAGGCTGCTTATTAAAACCAGCATTTCTGGGTTACACAAAGCAGCAGTTTGTGGGCTTCTTTTCAAAAACTTATGCCGTTAATGGCTGTTTAGCATTCAGGAGGATTTTTGTTTCATGTGTAGTGGTATTTAGTGTTTGAAAAGCTGCTAATTCAGTAGCAAGTTTATTTGTTGCCTTCCTACTTTAACCAAGATTACTACTGTTGGTTTACCCGGCTTGCTCTGATTTCCACTGTGACTGAACGTGGCATCATAAACTTTTCCTCTGGGAGATACCTACCTACCCTAATTACCTGCAGTAACAACTGCTGCCTGTCCCTCTTGCCAAACCCTCTCTCACCCTATTTTCATGCTTTCCTTACACTGTTAGTTTAGCTTTTCACCCGTTATACGTCCTTCTTTTCTCTGGCATGTTCTACAAACATCTTCTTTACTGTATGTCTGCTCCCAAAATGCTAAGTTCCCTCTCAACATGCTCTTAAAGATGAAGTCTTAATTTATAACCATAGACCATATGTGTAAAAATTACCCCTAGATAAAACCAGTTCTGTACTCAAGATTGGTTCAGAGCAACAAAGTGATGTCATGGCCTAGATTTATCAAAGGCTTATTTGTATCCTGTTAGTCCCCACTTCATTGTTGTGTTTAAACACAGGATTTCATGTTGCCAATTCTAAGTAAATCTACACGCATTGAACTTTCCTCTGAAACAGAGATCAGCACTTATTGTCAGACAAAAACTACAGGAGGATGGAGCTGAAGTTAAGACACATTTAGGAATGACTTGGGGTAAAATCATTACAAGGCTGAATTATAACCATTCTAAAAATCAGGCTTTATAAACCCTTGGAAAATTAGGGTAAGTCACACTTGAAATAATTCCAAATATATGAGGATATCTGGGGTATCGTTATGTGCTTTTTTTTTTACCCTTTCATATTTAAGGGCCTCACATACAGGCCTGGAATAACACTAGCTAATAATCATGAGATTCTGATTAGGCAAATATGGTTGTCGAGGCCAAGTTAAGAGACCTGCAGCTGTTCTGTAGAGCTATATTGAAACTTACAGTTTTAGCATAGCCTTTAGAGAATTTGTTCTTAAAAGCAGAATAATAGATGCTATAGCAGACCAGAAGAAACAGAAAATTTCCACAACTGAAAAAGGGCTCTTAAATGATGGGGGATTTTAGCACTTGTACTCACAGACAAAATCCACTTTTAAAAAGCACACTTCATTTTTGGGGTTTTTTTGACCTCACAACAGAAGGGATATTCTTACAGTGATTCACAGCAAAACAAAAAATGAATAAACTTTTTCTATGACCCAATTTTTAATTCTTTTCAAATTCATTTTCATATGGAAATGCAATCTTTTAAAGAAAAGAATAATGGAGTCCATCACATTTTCTGACAAAAATCTCTGCAGCTTTCATATACTAAAAAAGGACTTTTCCTCTTGTACAAAACAGAAATCCATGTTCAGTTTAGTACAGCATGTTAAATGGCTATGCTGAAGATACATATTCTAGACAGTTTCTTCTGTGTTTCATACAAAAATGGTAGAGTAAGCTTAGTTCTAGCCAGCAATATTCAACAGCTGAGCTGTACATGCCAAAACTTTCATAAAATTGTATTGGGCAATTTCCAGCATCCAAGTGTTAACCTTGGAAACAATTTTACAATTGATGTGGAACATGACTCAGATGAGCTTACTATGGACAAGAGGGAAACAATAATGTGTTCAGGAAGCCAGAGAGGAAGATGCTCAGAAGTTTAAAGATACAGATTTCTCTATTGAAAAATAACAGATTTGATGAATAAGTAAGGGGACCTGGGCACTCCTGAGATATGCTGTACTGACTAGTAGAATGGCTTAGTATTATGCAGAAGCTATCTTAGGTGGTGGCACAAATAATCTCTGTATTTTAACTGTTAGATAACATGAGCTATTGCCTGTTTTCCAGGTGTTCCATTGTAAAATAACTTCTTGAATGTTGTTTGAGCTTGTAGAAAGGATGGACATAAATATTAAGGCCTTATTCTGCCACGTCACATCATTCACCTGAATTAGATTCTGTTCTCCTGACCTCCAGAGGTTTAAAAAATGCTATGCAAAATTTGTCTTCCATTTGTTCACAGTGACGGTGTCTTACATTTCTCTCTCATCTTTCTTACTTTCTGACAACAGCAATTAATAAGTGGTGTGCCCTTTGCAAGCTTACAAAAGCCATCAAAGCTTTCCAACATCCCAAGGAAGTTCACAGCATCCCTCTCAGTCTAGAAATGATGAATCAAGTTTCAGCATTTCCTCTTCTATTTTTCTTGGGTTATTTTTGTTATATAGTTTAGCTGTATTGTTATAGCTTATAAAGTTATAGTTGTTAGTAAGACTCAGTTGGGAAAATCAAGCCTTTATTTGTATACCTATCACTTTGTACTGGCACATGCTTTAAAATTTGTATGCATGCTTTGGATTATAGCCAACAATTCAGAATGTTCCAGAAACCTGAAAAGGAGACTGAGGTATTACTCCAGCAATGATGAGGACAGTTGCACTCAGGATTCAGCCTCTCCCTATGCAATTCAGAGCACAACTTTGTATTTAGACTTACCTGTTTCACAAAAGCAGTCCATTAAAGAAGCCCCCAGAGAACCCATCTGATGCTCCAGTCATTCCAACTCTAGGCGCTTTTCTTCATATTGAAAAATCCAAATAATTCAATATCCAAGAATAGGGACTGAAACATAGGGTACTCCCCAAACTGTGACTGAACTGCCAATGTCCCTGCTATGCCCAACAGGTATTTAAAATATTTAGTAACACACACAAACACTCAAGCAGGACACGGATGTCTATTCCAAAGCATTCATTTTTCGGCCTGCTTGTTAAAGTATTCTACTGGGACAAAGGAGACCTGGCTTGCAACCTCTTTACTGAATCAAACAACAAGGAGATCTGAATGTAGGTAGGAGTCTTGCTTACCAATTACAGATAGATTCAGGAGCTTTCTCCTTGCTCTTTGTGTGAATGCTCCCTAACACCTTAAAATCTATATTCAGCTAAAACCGGTTCATCAAATTCTGCTGGAATTTGCAAAGTTTTTCATTTCTCCAGAAACCTTCTCCTGAAAAAAAAAAAGTATCCTATTGAGTACATGAATTATTAATCAAAGAGGGCACTCACATGTGTTTGTTTTCAGCTTTGAGAACCACAACTATTAACTGAAGAATCATCTGCTACCTATAAAGAGAGTGTTGTTTACTACTTTATAGCAGGATGTTTTACCATAGAGCATACTGAAGGATGAAGGGAAATTCTTTTCTCCTACCCTCCTGGTCATTTTCAGTTATAGCACATGTCTGAAGACAGTTAATAACAAAAAAAGTCTGACTTAAATTAGCCCCCAGATTCTTCCTTATTCATCACACAGTTCTAGATTACTCATAACACCATAGGAACAAACGTATACTGGGAATGCCGTAGTCCCATTTGATTCTAACTAGGTGTATGGAGTGTCAAGCAGATAAGCTGCTCCACTGGAATTCTAGAAATGTGTGCACAAGAGATCCCGTAACACCCAATATAGAAACCACTTGGCTAGAAGCAAGAAAAGAGCATCCTGCTTTTCCCACATGCCAGAGCCCTTTACAGTGATGAAAACAATCTGGTGTAAAGTGAGGGAAAAATGATCAGAACCATTTTTTATCAAGGTAAGATTATGAAATTTTACACCAGGGTGCAACCACAGAAGACAAGCGCATAACAGGAGAATTAAACGGATATTGCTGAGTACACACAAAACTGGTAATATTTTCAAAGTCACGAAATTTTAAGTAATATAGTCCTATAATCAGTGTTTAGAAACAAATGCAAGGTACGTAGTGTAGAAAGACTCATGAAATCGAGCCCAAGTTATCTGAAGACTTAGCAGTAGAAGCAATTTTTCTGCTAAGGTGATGCGTGAAGCTGAGGAGTGTTACAGTCCGGCACAGGAGGTGGTAATGTGCTGCCCCCTACAGACTGCATTGATTGCTTCTCTCAACACCCTTTTTTTTTTCAGGATTAGCGGAAAAATTCCATGTTTTTGCTTTGCCCAAAGCCCAGACAGCTCAGATGGAGTTAGTGCTGAGCTGCTGTAGACTTCAGCAGCCATGTGAGGGAAACTAATGATCTTATTTACTGGTGTAGCTCAAATCTGATTCTAAAGGCAATAGGTAGGTGCAGTGTTTTATTCTTTTCGGTTATTCTGCATCTGAAGTTTCCAGTTTATCTGCAGTCATAAAAATAATTTGGATATATACTGTTTGCTCATAAAGGATCATGTTCCCATGTACAGTTTCTCTATGTTTGCATTTAAGAAAATAACATGAGAGATTTGACCGCATTTTACTTTATCAGCTTAGCAGCCATCAGAATATACCAACGTGAGGAAGGCTTCCCACTTATTCTTCCCAAGCCTCTCTAGATGCTGAGTTTGGTTACTGAAAAAGCAGTAAAATATCACAACTTTCATGACAATAAAATGTCTGCAAAGTCACGAATGGTTGCATAATGCAGTAAATAGTCTTATCATTAAAGAAACAGGCCACTCTGCATGTATTGGGGGTTTCACTAGATGCCTCTAATCTTCTCCAAGCAAATCAGTTTCAAGCCTGGTCCTCTGTCTTACATCACTCATTCTTTATTTTGGTCTCCTTTTCCCCCTCATCTTTTTTAACCAACCTGAGCATTCCCAAAGGACATCTTTGTGCTTCACATCTTTATGTATAATTTTCAGCTCATATTGCTGATTTCAACTGTAAATAAATAATCCTAAACCACAGTCCATTCAAAAGTAATAAAGTGTAGTTCTGAGATGCCCACAGTATTTTTCAACTAATTCTTACTGCTTTAGCATCCTCTCCCCACCTCTACAACCACATGTCTCGTTTTCTCTCCAAGGTCTCTGAGGTTAGGTCTAGTTTGTCTTAATTTTGGTAAAAACACAAAACTAAGCAAAAAAACCTGGTAGAGGATATTTGCTGTAAGATATTAGAATGTAAAGGAAAGAAAATTAGTCCACTCTGTCCTTCACCTTTCATCAAACTGGAAACTTGCTACTTACAAGAAGCTGAGAGCTTGGCATATTATCTTCTCCTGCAGAAAACTCTCATATGTCTTGAATACAGGAGACATGATCTAGAAAAGGCAGGGTTAGCTCTGTGAGAGACTGATTACAAAGCAGGTCCAGGTTTTCTGGGAACCAGATAGGTCAGTCCCAAGGGGTTTTCCTGAAGTAAGTGAGGAATGAGGGGCAGGAAATATAAAGTCACGCATACATGGTTCCCCCTAGCTGCAGGGACATTTATCACCCATACATATTTTTGAGGGATATTTTCACAAGGCTGAAAGCGAAGATCCACACAAATAAATGAGATGTATCCCCTTCAGTTCATTAAATTAACAAATTTAATAACAGATCTCACACACTGTGTTTCTCACAGCTTTCCTGCTAACCTTCATGGGAAACCACAGTACCCTGCCCAAAGGACTTCAGGGAGAGCAGAGATAGAAGCAAGGACAGTGGTAGCCTTGCATACTATCCATATTCCAAGCCAGCCAATAGCTTTGAAGCCACCAATCCAAATCAGTGCATCATCACTGTAGCCTAGTAAAAAGCTCAGAGGTGATAAATCCCCCTGGCCTTTTTTGCTTAACTGAGAGCAGAAAACCTCTCATTACCTGGAGTCCAACTGACTTAAGGGATCAGTTTTAATGACTGCAAACAGCAGCTGTTAGTTCCAGCAGGTATAAGTCAGAAGCAAAAGAAAAAGACTGAAGCAAATATTTTGCAACCACCAGCAAGATGCAATGAAAATCCTTTCAACAGAAGGGGATTTTATTGTTAAACATATTAGTTATTCGGGAGAGTAACACAACACAGTATCTGCCACTTCCTATCGTGAATTCACCAATCTCTGGTCAAAATTTGAAAGATTGCTACCTTTGCCAAAATAAAATGCACAAGTAGTCAGATGAGAGGGCTTCAAATCCGCACTTCATTCACACAGCTGCTACTTACATTTCATGTACGTACCAATGTGTATATAGGCGAATAGTGTACAAGAGGGTTACATGCACGCTTATAAGCAGCCTGCAGCTATAGAAGTGTACCAATTGTAAGGGAATGCAAACCCTGCTGTGAATAGAGCTGGAGCTGAGCTAAGTCCTTGGAGTGGTAAGGGGGACTGGGTCCCCATGCCCAGGTGACGGGTGAGGGGCAGAGGAGCAGCAAGCCCCTTGAAAGGGCTTGCTCGGTCCCTGTCTGCCTTTGTCTGGCACTGCACGTTTTGCAGGGGACATCCTTGTCTCAGTTGCCTTTGGTCACAGAGTTGATGGAGCTCTCTGGGCGGTGGCCGGGGTCCATTACCCGGCCACAGCTCAGCCAGGCCACCCAGGAGCCCTGCTGCATGGGCTCCCTGAATGGCCTCACTGGTGGCCCATTCAAATGCACTAATGTCAGAAAAAAAGGTTGAATGGAAGAGCCAATGTACACCATTGCTCAGGCAAAGTGACTGCACCTCCAACAAAGCCTCCCCTGTGGCGATGCTAAGCAGAGTTATCAATAGTGCTAAGGCAGAGCAAGAACTAATGCTCCAATCATGTCATCAACAGGTGGCACAGATGCAGCCACTTCAATACAGAAATCACAAGGCAACATTTCCTGGTAATTCTATCCTCTTTCCAGCGCCAACCTACAGAAAAATGTGCAGATGTCATGTGGATCTCTTGTAGTGTGTCAGACCCCCTTGAACCAACCTCCAAAAGATTTTTTTGTTTCCCTCTTCTTTTACTATTCACACCAACTGTAGCCAATGTTAAAGTCTCATTTTGTGGGAAGAAGAAAACTTAGTTTTTAAGGTACACATAAATAATTTCTTTTACTTTCTCTGAGCTGCACAAATGGACATTGTGAGCAAGAAAGGAAACTCTTTCAGCATTCACAACAGTACAAGACACATTATTACACTGTTTTATTAATTCTTAGAGGGCACAGTAATTTATTTTATTTCAAAATGAAAATGAAATGAAAATATGTTTGAACTCACATCCACTGTTAACATTAACATCTTTTCTTCTCACTGGACTACAATGTTCACTTCTAATGTTTTGGGAAAAAAAAAAAACTTCAGGGCACAATAAAAACAGGGCTCCTAACAATTCTGAATGCAACATCTATACAAAGTGAATTTGCAAAGCACATCAGAGGCAAAGAACCACCACAGTTTCTGCTCTAATTAACAACTCATAACTTGGATTAGCAATGGATTCCCATTGCCGTGCTCATAGTAGGTGGTTAATGTGCAGTGGAAAGGAAGTAACTATCTTCACAGAATACGTTACATCTGAACAAAGCAGATACCTTTCTCTGTTAGGCCTGAAGACTTGCATTCATTTTCAAATTGTTCATATGAGACAGAAGGAGAGAAGACAAAAACCACTAAAGAAAATTGCCCTACAGAGGGAAATTCCAGCATTTAAGAGGGCTGAGATAGGACTCCTTCCAAAAATGTTCTCACAACTACAGGCTACAGGACACGGATGCTGACCAGTTACCAGAAAGCTTTCACCAACTCTGTAACTAATCTGAAATCAAAACTCATGGCTGCCAACTCACACAAGCAGAATAAATCACACCAATGTTCTAGGTCTTTATACTGCAGGGAATGGGTTAAATACAATTCCCAGATGATTTTAGGAAGAGAACTGAGCACAGCACTACAAAGGCAAAAGGAAAAATTCACTAGCAGTCCAACCTTGGAGAAAAACAAACCCTCTTACTTGGATTTTGGCTCTTGTTTGAATCCCCTGCTTACCAGCAGGGAACACCTTCCACTTCATACAGACAGGTGAGAAACTGTGGGCCAGAAACATGAACTAGGCAATAATCAGTCCCACAAAAGCAACAGATTTTACATTCTTCCACTTCAATGCAAATGAAAGCCACTATAATAAAAGAATTGATAAAGACAGCTAAGATTAACAGTGTGCAGGTGTTTTCTTTTACCCATTGCCATCACACAGATGGGTATACACAGATTTAGTGCCAGAAGGTGGATTTTTTTCCTAAGCTGCTGTAACTTTTTTTCCAAATCCATTTCATACAGAATTCACGACATCAACACAGGCACTGATCTAAGAGTTTACTTATATGTTTAATGGTCTGAATATGATTTGCATTATTTATCAATGGGTTCTTCACTCATACATAATTAACCAATTCCAAATTCAGGCCAATTACATAAAAAAATACAGAGTAGTAACATTTTCAAATAATCATTAAATCAACCTCACTGTGGGATACAAGATTATTTGATATAAACAATAGGACAGCTCCATTGAAAAGAGAGGTCTTGTTTTAAACTGTATAAAAACCCAAAGATATTATTATAAGAAATAAATGAGCCCTTTATAGACAGCTATCCATTCACATCAGGTTTTCCATGACCCTTCGATGAAATTTTATGTATGTCTCTTTTCTTTCTCTGAACTTGTAAAAGATGGAAGAAAATGCAAAGAATATCCTGATAAAATAAATATATTTCCTAGTACCCAAGTATTTATTGCTGCTACTTGTTTCCATTTCACATCCAGAATACAAAAGTTCCAGAAATTTTAACATAAATCTTGCCTAAAAGGTGCTATTTACAGACTTCAAGAACCCCCTAAGCTGTGTTCATTACATATTTCGGAATAACTTTCACTACAGTTAGAACTTGTCAGAGATTTGTTATTCAGAAAAAAACAATGTGATTTTTGCTTTCCATGCTTTGACCTCATATGCTGCTATACAATTCCAAAAGCATATCCTAAGAGATTCTACCAGAATAACATCAGGAGAAACTTTTTCAAACTAATTTGCCCCAAAGAAAACTGCTTTTAGTTAGCACAAAATCACCTGCTTTTCATTATTTCCTCTTTCTTTTACTCTGTATGCCTGTGACTGTAAAGACTCAGCAGATCTCCATGGAACTTTAAAATCATGAAGCGGGAAAGAAACTCCTGCTGCTTTGTATGACTTAGTCTTCGATGCCTTTATAAATGTGCACTAAAACACAAACTGCAGTAATTTCACAGCTGGCCTCTCCTTCCCATGTCTCAAATTCTCCACATCTGAAAGTTGCTCTTTCATGTTGCTGCCCCACTTGGCCTGCAAAAAAGGAACCTGCTGCCTCTCCCAGAGGAATGAGCAGCAGGCTTCAGTGTCCAGCTGGCACAGTGACTCTTTTGGTCTTAACATACATGCCGAAGTGTACTACAGGATAACACTTGTATTCAGAATTCTTATTATCTAAAAAAAAAAAGTCCTTCCTAAAAATCACAACCAGTGGCTTTTACTTGCCTTTCAAAATGTTAGGATTTATGATGTTGATTGCTTCTATTTCATCCAGGTCTTCTGACTATGTTGTCTAGTAACAGAACGTGTAGCAAGAACTGAAAGGTCAAACGTGTAAGGCCTCACCCCTACAAAAATGCTTAAGAGACATGCCTGTCTACACTCAGAGGAATAAGTCATTTAACTAAAGCAGTCTTTGGCTAAAACAATTTTTTCATATACTTTTTTCATCTATTTTAATATATCCAAATACCAGTTGGTACCATGAACAGATGGGGAAAAAAAAAATCAGGATTTATTTATCTCTAATGAAAAAATAAAGAATATCTGTGTTTAACATATCACAGCTGGCTTAAAAATGGCTCCATTTCAAATGGGAAGTAGCAGCTTCAGTTCTCCACAGTATAATATTTATCACTGTGCAATAAAAAGTTCTGCGCCTTACAAATTCTATAATAGGCAGGTCAACCACTTAATATCGTGTCAGTCCTATAATCGTACACAGCACTTGAGCTTTACATAGATCTCAGACATTGTCACTTCAAAAGAGATCAGCACAAAAGCAGTAAGAGAAAATGTTCCCTTTCTTTAATGCAAATGGGCTCCTTTTTATTTAGAGACATGTTTTTAAAAGCCTTCATATCATGTTAGGAAAGTTGAATTATGGCTACCTGATTCAAACATCTTTATAATTGCCTGACAATTTAAAAATTAAACTTGAAGAGATTACTCATGTGTTGAAAATGGTAACTACTATCCCCACTAAAACAGCCTATGTTGGAACATTTGAGGTAACAGAGATCATTTCCATTTGGTTCTTTTTGCAAGCAGTCAGCATGCTGTAAGGATTCACAGTTAGCCCACTTGTTACGGGCATTTGATAATGCAATAATCTGGTTTTACCACATCTGCATTCAAGGAGAGGAAGGGTGAAGAGGGAGAAAAAAAGAAAGGAAACAAAAAAAGAAACCAGAAAAAAAACCAAAAACAAAACAGAACAAAAAAAAACCACCAACTGTAAATCAGTTATTTCAGACTTTACAGTGTCTGGGGAGCAGAAGTTTCTGGCACTGCAGGAGATACAGGTTTGCTGTATACTTGGAGGAAGATGCAGTTCTCCCAGCAGCACAGACCAGGGCAGCTCTCCAGTCAAATCAGGGCTGAGCACATTTTTGACCATTCTGTAATGCAAAGGCATGAATAACAGCAAAAAAAAACTCTCACAAATTAATACTTATGGATTTCTTGTAGGAAAAAATGTGTCCAATTTTCCAGCATTCACAAAAAATATGTCAGAAAATGCATACACCTATAAATGGGGGCAAATCTCTGGGAAAGATGTCATGGGTTTCTATGTATTTAGGTGACAGAACTGTTAGTATATTTGGGATATAGCTCCAGTGCAAACTATTATGGATAGAAGTATTTGACTCCAGCTACTCTGTTTCTCAAGAATTAAATCTGGGAGTGAGTATCAGGTCTTCCACCAGTGCTAGAAGAAAACATGCACAGCCAGTTTGTCGTAGTTGGTAAATCATCGGCCTAGTTTACATCCAGGCAAGGGAAGAGCCTTTCACTGCTACTATAATCTACCAACTTTTCACATAATACCAAAGAGAAGGCCACAGGGATCAAAACTCAGAACTCTGTATGTCAGGTTCCTGGCTAAACTCTTAGGGAAGCCCTTCCCATCCTCCTTTTTCCCCCTCCCATGCAAGGGACTATAAAAATAGCATTCACCAGGCAGGCAAAGACACAACCAACTAGCCAAGGGAAGGAAACTCTATGGCCATGGCATGCTTTTTGCAGGATGATGCTGTTTTCCTTTTATTCCCCTTCATCCTAAGGCATTCTGCCACTTTAATGCCATCTTCTCCTCCAGTGTGTAAAATTTATCCATTTCCTTGTGTAGCACTTGGCAAGGTGTGGTGGGGTGGTGGCGTTTCCTTTTCCCTCTTTCTCAGTAAGGATCTCCTTTAATGTCACCTCACTCTCCATCTGCTCTGGACAGGAACACAAACATGCTCCTATCTTCTCTTTTCTTGTAGAGTGCAGTAGAAGCCCCTGCTTTTAAGAGCAAGGAACTTGAATGAAACATCTCTTTTTATTTTTGCCCTAACCACTTGACAGTATAGGACAGAGAAAGAAGAGGGAACAGGACTTTGAGTACTAGGAGAATACTGAGGTACTGTCATGAAATCATAAAAATGCCAGGTCTGAAATAGACTTCAAGAGGTCATCTAAGTCAGCAGGGTGCATTAAGAAAGAAGTCTATCTGCTGACAATACTAATGATAGGCTGTTAATACTACCATTCCAGCTGTGCAACTTCTCATCTGTTTCTGGCTGTCATTCACTCTTTTTTCCCCCACCTTCTTCCAATGACACCTTTGTGTCTGTCACTTGGGAAAGAATCAGACTAAATCACATCTCACTGGGTTCAGATAACCCTTTCCCCCATGATGTGTTCTTATGAGTTTTAAAGACACCATTGCTCGAGGAATTTCTTCTTCCCATGAGTCCCTTGCAAAAGAGAAAGGTTAAGTTAAAGAGTTACTGTTCTGTTAAGCTCATTGAAATTGTATTTGTGACATCCAAACAGATTGTTTTCAAGCAGGGCACTGGATTGGCAGGAAGGCAGCTGCTTTGCATCAAACAAGTGAAAATTAATAGGAGACCAAGGCAAAACAAAGACCATTGGTTTTGCTCACCCCCTCAAGTTGCTGCGATTTAGAAGGGCACTCTTTGATCACTCCCAGTCTAATTACTGCTCTGGGCTTGGCTGATTAGTACATCAGTTGCCCTTCATAGAAAAACGCAACTACTGTACTACAAACCCGTAGAAAAAAAACCAAATGGAAATACAGCATCCAAGAAACAAATCACAGCAAAAGTCATCTGGCAGAATACCTGTGTCACACAACTTTTTCAAGTGTTTTGTAGCTGAGCAACAGCATGTGCACTGGCTGTTAAAATAAAACAGGCATAAAAAGGAAAAGTGTGTGTCCAAGAGTAAGAGATCAGCGCATACAGAGCTTTATGATGCATATGTTTCTTTGAAATATTACCAAAGTTCTAGGAATAATTGATTCAAATATGCTTCTTAAATCTTACCATACTAAGTGCAGTATATTGCAAGAACTCTATTATGCAAGAATGGTATTGGTTTTAATTGGTTTTCATAAGCTCATAGTAGCTCAAGAAGAGAGACATGTTAACTGTAAATAAGTGCATCAGCTCATGTAACAATCAAGGATGATTTTTCTGCAAGTAAATAATTCTGCTCAAAGCTTTAGAGCATACAGCTCTAACAATGAAGTATCTTTTTGCAAAGAGTAATCAAATAGAAAACGTTTCCATGACACGAATGGCAGAGAAAAAAAAAAACAAACATCCTTTTATGAAAAAGTCTCATTTCCAATCCTGGAAGCTTTTATGTTTTCCTACCTTGGCTTTAAGAGGCAATTGGGCATTTGGGCTCCGCATCACCCTGCTCCTCAGCACTTGGTCCCTGGGCAAGGGCAAAGCCTAGAGTCAATTTCTCGATTGCTGGAAAATAAGCAGGATTTCCAGACACTGTCATCTTCAAGGTCCACTTTCCTGCAAAGAGAACAGATTACTTCAAAATCTGATGTTCAAGGGGAGGATCAGGTAGACATGAGAGTTTTTTGCTGTCTAACAGCCCAAGTTCACTTTAAAAAGATATGCAAAAACACATTTGCAACACGTGACTCCTTTTTTTTTCCAGTAAGAATAATTCTTATCTAACAAAAAGGAAACACCACTGCTACTCATTAGCTCATTAAATTTGTCATCATTCCATCTGTTTACATATGTTTACTTATTGAAATTTCAGCTAAAGCAAGGTGCCGGAGTCTCATGCAATGAGTACCCAAGTAGACAAAACCCAAGCAAAACCAACCATCAAAACCAAATGCACATGGAGAAGTTAAAGTGCTGCTTAAACTGGCTTTAACTGGTAACATCAACAGCTGGTTTTAGGACGCACATAATTTAAGGAAGAAGTAGCATAGGGAAATGGAGATATACATGAAGGAACACTGCAATTATTTATTTCCATGCTTTACCTTCACATACTACAAGCACACTTATATGTACTTGAGGTGACACCTACAGCCACCCTGTAAATACCCCAGGTAGCCAGGCTGAAACCGGCCACTATGAAGGGCCAAGACTAAAACATGAAGACGTTGGAACACCACTACAAAAAGCTGGTGTTGGTGGTGGTGTTTTGGTTTCCAAGTGGGAGAAGAGGAAGGGGTGTTTGTTTTTTTTTGTTTGTTTTTGTTTTAGTTTTAATTTAGTACTTAAACTTTCTGCTGTTAGGAAAAAGAAAAGCCTACTAGACCATAAAACAATATGCATAGACATAGATCATTACATGTCAGAAGTCATCACCAACTTTTACCAGAACCCAAAGGGAACTTCCCTTTGGTGGTCTTTCCACCAGCTTTGGCTCTGAAAACAATGTATTTTTTATAACTATGATGAATATACAAAGGACAAATTCACAGTTTCTTTTTATAAAAATCCAGGAAAACCTGGTGACAGTAGTGGAGTGAATCTTCACATGGATGCCTTTATTAGCATTCCCTCCTACTCACAGTACACTACATTTTAAGCTGCCTTTAAAATAAGGCTGCTACACTATACTGAACATCTAAGTATTTACTAATAAATGCTAGTAAGCATTTATTACTTAGGTATAACAACAGTACAGTAAAAAGATTTCACTGGTCACGTACTTTTTGGCATTGTCTGCAGCTGCAAGGAAATTGGAGTGAGAGCACCAGATGATCTTATACTAACCAAACAACCAAACATCCATTTACACTCAAAATAACAGAAGTCCACATACATTTACTCCAAAAATCACAGTATTTGTGGTTTTGGACTGCAGAACATGAACATTAGAATCATAGAATAGTTAGGGTTAGAAAGGACCTCAAGATCATCTAGTTCCAACCTCCCTGCCAGGGGCAGGGACACCTCCCACTAAACCACGCCACCCAAGGCTATGTCCAACCTGGCCTTGAACACTGCCAGCGATGGAGCATTCACAACTTCCCTGGGAAACCCATTCCAGTGCCTCACCACCCTTACAGTAAAGAACTTCTTCTTCAGATCCAATCTAAACTTCCCCTGTTTAAATTTGAACCCGTTACCCCTTGTCCTCTCATTGCAGTCCCTCATGAAGAGTCCCTCCCCAGCATTCCTATAGGCTCCCTTCAGATACTGGAAGGCTGCTATGAGGTCTCCATGCAGCCTTGTCTTCTCCAGGATGAACACCCCCAACTTTCTCAGCCTATCTTCATATGGGAGGTGCTTCATTAACCTGGTCAATCCTAGACTTTTTAAGGTCCTGCCCTGTATCCTAGAGAGTTGACAAAAAAGACACTCTGAGCTCCAGAGCCCATAACCACCTCTCCCAGAGCTCTGTAGTCCTTCTTTATGCTCTCCAGGCTACTGCTATCTATATCAGTAGCAACCACATGTATCACTAGAAGTGGGTAATAGTGGGACTGACTAGAGCAGGCAGCTTCTCTGAGACATCCCTGATCTGAGTCCCTGGTGGGCAACACACCTCCCTTGAGCCTGAGCCAGGCCAACAGATGGGTGCCTCTGTTCCTTTCAGAGTAGAATCCCCAACTACTACAGCCTGCTGCTTTTTCCTGCCAGCACCAGTAGTGATCTTCTTCACCAGTGCATCAGCCAGTTGTTCCTGGTGAAAGTGTGGTTCCTCATCAGCCCCCTGCAGGACAACAAAGTGGTTCTGAGTAGGAACAACAGATTTAAGAGGAAGCCCTTTGCTTTTAATTGTCCTCTTCCTCCTTTATTTGTTGCTTTTTTTCTGTCACTGTTTCCCAGCTCCCTGGGTTAGCGGCCTCCTTTCCTGCATGAGCAACAGTAGAAGGCTGAGGGCCCTGCACATTCTGGTCCTGGAGCAAGCAGTGCTGCTTCCTCTCAGCTTCCCTGACACCTATCAGCCTAGTAACAGTGTCCCGCAGCAAATAAAGCTGCTAATAGTGAGTATTCACTGCACACAAAGATAGATAGATAGATAAATTGTTTTAAGAAGAAAACACACAAAGGCTAATGCACCAATTGCATGTATGTTTTCACTTTCAATACAATTCTGTTTATTGAAGAGAAACTGCTGCAAAACTTTCATCATTCCTGAAAATTAAGGATCTTGCAACAGAATTCAACCCAACTTACCATGCAGCTCTTAAAAGCGCACACTCATGGCTTCCTCTGAAACCCTTAGCTCTGATGAGTCAGGCTGTCCTCTGAGGAGCATTTAAGCAGGCACTGAGCAGTGAAAAGCTCTCTCGCATTTCTCTCAATGTACCAACCCCAGCATCCACGACCCAGTGTCAAACTGCAAAGAGAATTTGATTTAACTGAGTAATACATCAGAGAAGAAAATTCAGTCCTTTAGCCATGGTGCTGCCAGAAGGACTCTGCACTTCTCTAGGCGCCAATACCCAGCCCTGAATTCACAGAAAAGTGAACCTTGCAACGTTCTACAGCTGGTTACATCACTCCCCATTTTCTGTACACATGTGTAAAACTGGTAAGTATTTTTATTTTAAATTGCAGACCACTAAGAAAAAGATTTCCATAGCTTTCCTAAAGGTATCTGATGAAAAACATTAGAAGATGAGCTGTATATTACACAAAGCCAACAGCAGTTTCAACTGATGCTATAGCTCATACCTGTACCTACCAGCATGGAAAGAATATTATCGCTAACAGATTCAGAGTAGCTTTAACACTACAACAGTACAGAAGTACTAAATACAAGAATGGACAGATTGCAGGTAATCCGTCCTGTTCATAAAGCACCAGAAACCTGATCCTCCAGCACTTGCACACCTCACAAAAGCAGATTCTGTATCTCTAGAGTACTACTTCCATGTTAGTAAGGCCTTACAGGAATGCAAAAGTTCTTCCTTAGGTTTCTCAGATACAGGACCAGGCCTCCTATCTTGACAGCAGCCACTATCTACAGAGCTAAAACAACACAAATGGATTCATTGACAGTATAAGAAAAAATAAACTCTAAGATAAACATCTGGAATGTAATAGCAGGCATTCAGAGCATTTAGGAGTAGCACTCTTCTCCATACATTTAGCCTAGGCAAGTCACACTGGCAATGCAGCCTGGTATTATTTGGATTTACATTTCTCCCTCAAAATTAGCATGCCATTGCTCTGCACCAATAGGTTCTGGTTTGTTAGGATACCAGTAATAAAGGCATTCAGACTCCCTGAAGTATCACCTAAAATATCATTTAGTGGAGCCAATACTATCAACAAGCAGAGGATAGTATAGACGATTTTAGACCTCTTCAGATGCTGGGAAACCTGAGCTGCATGGCACCAGATGGGTCTCCAATCAATACGCAATATGCTGCATGGATCGCTGCCCTGTTTTGAGCTTTTAAGATTTTATGGGATTTTGATAAAACAAAACTATTCATTTGTACTGTCAAACAAAATGAACATTCATAGGAGAACGTGTTGCCACATTTTCAGATGAAGGTAAGGACACATGGGTGGTGTAATCACTGGTACTGAATTGGAGCTGCCTGCAGGCTTGACGGTTACAGTTCACTGGCAGCACTTATCCTGTGGACAAGGCCTACATGCAGCTCAGCACAGGCCTAAAAGCAAAGCTCTAAATATATAAACTGCTAAGTAAGTGCATCATAGGCCTACAGCTTCTCCGGTTAACTGTGATGTGGCTCTCTAACTCCTGGGTGCACAGCTGACTCCAGGCTAGGATCTTGATGCACACAACAGACCCCTGACACTTGGCTAAGCTGCAAAATCCTAAATACTGTTTATTTTTCTGCTTTAAAGAAGGATTCCTCAGAGCACTGAAAAGTAAAGAAAATCAATGTCTGTTACACATATCTAAACTTACTGCACCAATCATTAAAATAATTCCTAAACGTGCTGGTGCGCATAGAACGCTCTACTATATGTCATATGTTCATAATAGTATTTGTGCAATTAGATTAAATTACTTCCTACCAGTTTAGAAAAGGGACTTTCTGGCCACAGGACACCAAGAAAACAAACATGGACAGCAGGCAGCAGTATTAATATTTGGGATTAAATTTACAATTAACTCATAAAGCATTATAAATGTCATGAACGAAGATGCAGAAGAAACAAAATCCTATCACCGGCTTTAGTTTGCTTGCTCAGTATTTTTGATATTAAATACACATTCTTTGAGGAGACTTATTCAACTGTACCACTTATTTATCAGTTCTTTCACTCTAGCAACTTTTGAACTTCATCAGCTTTAATTACATCTGACAAGGCAGCAAGTGTTTTCACAGAAAGCACTTTATTGCACAGTGTGTGAGATCTTGTGGGTGGGAGGGAATGGTTTACATTGCTGTTCCCTATGGAAGGAGGCACGGGGAAACCTGAAGGTTGAGACTTAAGGTCATTCTTGCTCCTCTGCCACCAGCTACACAATCTCCACCTCTTACCTTTAAAGCATCAGAAGCACCGTTGTTGCCTGGTGCTAGCTGAAGGGCTGTAACCAACGGGCCAGGAAAGTAGCTGCCCAGCCATGCTGGAATTGCTCCTTCCAAGGGAGAGATGCCAGATCCCAAAAGCTGATGATGCTGAAAAGACTTTCCAACTTATTATCAACACCAAACATGATGGGTAACAACAGTCTGGTTGGGTATGCTGCCAAAGTTAAACCAGGAGATAATGAGATTAGCCTGATGCTGGGTGTCAGGGGATAACCCTTGCTGTGATCATCTCCTTCATAAAATAAAATATGATTAGAATATGATTAGCCTTCTGTAGCAAAGAAAAATCTTTCTTGTATTATAAAGCACAATAATAAAGCAACCCACATCCTGAATCCTATGTGACCAGGGAAACATTTTTATTCTGTGTTATTCTGAACAATACCAGACTATTTATACCCTAAAAAAGGGAGAGAAAAAAAAAAAAAAAAGAAAACCCACAAAACCAAAACAAACAAAAAGCCACAAAGAAAGAGCATTACCCAAAATGAGAAACAACGTTCCCCAAATTGAGCGTGAATATTTTATGAGAGCCCAATTCAGATGAAGCCTGATTAAAAATGGTTCATTTGTAGGCAAGTTGGAATTGGCTGGCTACTGCCTAGTTATTAGGAATATTTATATGCATTTCAAACTATTTAAAGGGAAACATTGGAAGAAAGAATTAAAAAAATATCAAAAAATGCATTTCAGCGCAAAAAAGCTTTTCTTTGCTTTCTATTTAGAGATATAATGAATAGTCCGGTCATGCAAGCAGCAAGACCACACAACTGCAGAACACAAGAACCTGGACAAATACAAGAATTTAGTAATCATGTTTTGTAATTAATAATGCATTTTATCACAGCATCTTACAACTTTTTCCACAGGGGCTGAGTTTCAGTTGCAAGTCAAGAACTCAGTTACGAGTTCTTGAAACAGAAGTGAAACACTTCTAAAGCTGATTTGTGATTTGATTCCTGCTGTTAAAATGGTAAAAAATAAAATAATAATGAAGAAAATGGTTAGCTATCAGTTACGTAGCATGCACAGGCTGTCTCAAGTTACTCACATACTTCAATCCAATAATCAGTCCAACATAATATTCTTTCTCTGACTAAAAACTGGATCCCACTTCATAGTCTTAAATTCACAATAAGTTCTTGATTGTGTTGGGTTCCAAATACTTCTGTGTAACATAACTAGGTATTTTTGCTAGTTTTTGGGTTCCCACAACTAAATGATCTGACAAATTAGTCCCGAACACCTTCAACCTCACAGCTTCCCACCAGTGAAGTGCTATTTCACATGCGGGGACAGACAAGTGCAGAGATGAAAGGCAAACTCTCCATGGCATTTAAGGGCCCAAGCAGCAGTGCCTTGCAGGATTTTGATTCAAGAGCAAGCACATAAAGTCATCATCTGTAGGTGGCTACAACGTCCCCAACTCAAACAGGCATCCACATCTGGATAGGAACTGAAGAGGTGAAATTGCATATCCCAGACCTGCCAGGAATGTCATCAGCACCATATCTCAGAAACTGGTGCTTTCACAGCTTGCTGAAGTTGTTGTGCACGCTATCACTAACAGTTATTGGACACACATTAGTACACAGTTACCACGTTCATCTTTTGCATACCAAACAACTACATTTTCCACTAGACAGCAGCCTATGCTTTCTGCAGGCTGTCTCCAGCTTCCAGAAAGGCTGGCAATAGAGGTAAGGAACAAAGAGTGTTGGGGTTAGGGAACAAAAAAAACCCAAACAAATAAAACCAAACAAAACCCACACCATTTCCAGGATCAAACTTCCACTTGATTTCTCGTTTCTAGAGCACCATCACTATTCAGAAAACTTAGCAAGGCAGCAGCTGCACTGTAATTATTGCAGGTTCAGCTGCATAACTGCTGCTCTGGGTCCTGCCCACAAGAGGCTTGAAATAACCTGTGACAGCACAGGACCTTCAGCTCTGGTCCCCCAAGGTTTTGGGCATGTGGCCGGGTACTTTGGTGTCTCTCACATCTAGCCAGTCTCATTTTGATTAATAATTAGCACTGTATTTACTGGTACAAACCCCTCCATGCCTCATGATGTGAGCATTAGCCAGTGTAAGCATCCCAGCTTATTTCAGTTAAAGAAATGGGATATGTTGTAATATTCTATGGTCTTCCTTGGTATTTCAGAATACATAAAAGCAGCACTGTACAGCTCCTTTTAAAAGGTCAAACTGTTATACTCCCTGACACATCTTTTACTCTTTTGATGAAATCCTAAAACTTCTAACTTTCCATGTAATTTATAAATATGTAACTATTTTTGGGGGGCGGTAGTCGTATAAAATACAAAAGCCAACCAATTTCCATCCATCTCCCATGGCCACACATTGAGACATGTTTTAAATAAGAGAGCCTTCCATGGAAACGCGCCTCCTCAATTCACAAGCAGCAGAATGTGGTCACCTTCAGAGTTCAGCTAACAAAGAGAAGTAAGAATCACTGCTACATTTCTGAACTTTAAACAGTGAAAATTTATGATACAAGAAAGAAAGAAAATTCTGAGAACTCGAGTTAAACTTCGGGAATAAAAAGCATTGCATGGGAAACCTCAAAGTGCCCTCTCCTGGCAGCTGCCACTAACTGCTAGCCCATTTGAAAGGCGTCCTCAATCCTCAGAGCTTACTCTCCCATTAAAGAAAATTCCGACACCCCTTTTTTGTTATGAAATTGCATTTATTAGCTATAAGGCAAGGGTATGAAACTGTTAGTATACTTTTATAGAATAAGAAACACTGATGTAGTCTGTTAAAAGTTAAAGTGTAATTAAACAGTTCATAGTAATAAAATCATGCGGGTGTTTTGGTTTTTTTTTTTCCCCAGAAAACATGTATTTAATGTTTGTATTCATTTCATTATATCATTGGTATCACATAATAGTTATTAATCTCTGGTGGTATTAATGCAAATCCTCACTGTATTACTTATTATTATCAACCTCCCTGGTTTTTTCAGCTTAGGAAATAAATATTTTTGCTTTTGGTTAACCAAGCACAAAAAAAATGCAGTAGGGGAAAATGGCATTAGAAAATAAACCCGAACCCTCTGTTTATTTCTCAGTTTGGGGTTGCAGTATAAAAGACTCACTCATTGTCCAATCTTTACTAAGTACTTTCATCAGTGTAAGAGTTGAAATATACTTCATTTTAATTAATTACATATTTTGTTTCTATAGAAACTAGAAAGCATCTAACCCATTTCTGTTTCTTCCTAAGCCTTTACTTAGCAATTTTCTTTCACTATACAGTAGCAAAAGATAATCCTTCTTTAGAACTCCGGGTACTATCTGTTCTTTCCAAACATCCTTTAATTAGTATGCATTAGGATTAAAACCAGTTGCAGTTGCACTACAGCTAAAATAAACCAAGAAAGAAACACAACCCAACAACCTAACAGGATCTAGACAAAATTCTAAAACTACAATTAAGTAACTTCAGCATAAACTGAGTGCCATCTGCAGGCTTTCAGCAACACGGGTCTCCAGGGCACAGGAGCAAGGATACCTCCATTCAGAGCCCATGTGCATGGAGTGAAGGCAGATTTAATATCCTACTCCAGCCAGTGGATTCAAATTGATTTTGCTTATAGGAAAAGGAGGATCCACTAATGTTACCCTGTTCAAAGCAACAATGAAGCATATTTTCATTTGTTGCTCTGTTCCAGCTCGCTTCTATTCACAGAGACTGGTGATGTCTGAACATCTTTCTGCTGAACTGATATGTTAAAAAACCCAAAAGGATAAAAAAAAACCCTACTGCTGCTAACCACCTCAAACACTGGCTGCTTTCTGTATTTTACTATGATTCAAAGATATTACTATCTTCAATAACCCAGATCTTCAAAAAAACCTAGCAACTCAAAGTAAAAACATGTACGTAGTTAAAACATCTGAAAACACTGTTTTAGGAGAATTTGGAGATTAGCGCCTTACTAAATGGCTTGAATCCTATGCATTTATATTCTTTCATACACAAATCATACCAAAAGAATAATACTGATACCTTCAAAGCTTGGAAATGCCAAGCTTACCTACACCACCTTTATTTGAACCCACTGCCATGTGAATCAATCCTTATTTACAAAATAATACAATATTTTTTCCTATCAGAAACCGTTTCTATCAGTGCCAAGGGTAACCAGGGTATGTTACTCATGTTACCGTTAAAAAAACCCAAACAACAAACACTGGTGTTTGACATACATTTCATCACTCTGGAATAGGAATTTCTCCCTTTCAACATTGTACTCAACACCTAATGTTTGAGGGCCTTAAACCACAACACCTCAGCTCCTCTGCCTGCTAGTGAATCTCTCAGAACAGTTTCATCGTTCAAGTTCATCTTACAAAGTCTGAGAAAGTTAGGTTTCTAGAAATGAGGTCTACAGGAGCCAGCACACAAAGACAAGGATCAGCTTGTGCTACATCACTTTTTACTTTTGCAGCCTGGCAGTTCCAGAAAAAGCAGAAATGAGTCTTAAATGTCAGAAGTCACATTCATTCCAACACCAGATTTCCCATACAGAGAAATAAAAGCACACACAATGCCACGCAACTACAGGGAGGCTGGCATTTCCAGGAAATATTAGGGTTACTAAACACATGCTGTGCTTTTGATTAAATAGTAGACTGCAAATCCCATGCTGATTTACTGCTGATGTACTGTGCAGCTGACCTATACGTACCCTGCAGAAACACTAAAGCGTTATCTGGAAGGGTTACTACTGTGCTACCTGGAAGTATACATCACCCAGAGCATCCTGGCTGTCAGATCTCTGCAGTACCTTAGGTATCAGAGGTGAAATATCAAGGCTACTTGGTCTTAATTCCAACATAACCATGCCCCTGCCCAAGGAAAGCCTTGTAAAGAACTTCTTTAGGAACAATGACGTGCCTTAAAACAGAGCTTACTTGTACACTTGCTTTGACAGCAAACACCCTCTCACTGCTGCAGTTGTGCAGCAACACAGGAAAGCATGTCCCATTTAGCTACCACAAGGAAAAGGCTCCAACAAACCTGATGCACATTAAAGCCCTCAACATTTAGATATTTAAATACGATACCTACTGAACGCTTTTGTTTTCTCCCTACATCTCACCCTTGTCCTCAAATCCGGCAAAAAAAAAACCAAAAAACCAGCTCTTCCCACAGTAATAATTAAAGAATTTCTCCAAGAGACCAGAAGCGTACTAGGACATCCCTTTCTTGGCTAAAAAGCCAAAATCTACTTTTTTTCTTTCCACTCCAAAGAAAAAAAAACAAACCACCAAACAAAAAAACCCTCCCAGAACAAACTGAACCCGTTTGTGGAAGACAGCATAGGTTTTCAAAGCGAGTGAAAATGTTAGTACTTAATCATCACTTGCCACTTGATGGGGGTGGTGAGCTAGCTACACAGGCCTTGGCTTACCAGTCAAGACCCTCCACGGACTATAAATAGCCAACTTTTATGGTTTTAATAACAATACAGTGTGACAGAATGCCAAAATCAAAGTGTAGCTGAAAACTTTAAAGAGCTGCTTGCTACAAGATACTTATGCTAAATTCCACATGGTATTTGTACATCAAGTGCTGGGGGTTAAATTAATTGCATTTTGACTAAGTATACCAAATACCTCATTATGGTAAAGATGAACAGATCAGCTTGGTTTGTGTGATTTGCAAAAAACCAGGAACTGCATCTTCTCTGAAACGTACCTATTGATACAGAAGCCTTTCCTATATGCAACGAAAGTTATTTTTGTCAGTTGGCACCCGTCACTCTCCATTTTCTTCCCTTTTCACTTTACTGCATCTCAAGGAGTAAACGATATGCCCAGTATATTTTTCCTTTCAGATCTTATTCATACTTGTAGGCAAAAAGGATACCAAGGCCGGGAAAGCTTAATGTAGCAGTGTAAAAGATAAAATAATAGACAACAGGCTAACAACTTCTATACTTCAAAGCACTAAAATCTGTTGAAGACACCTCTTACATTTTATGATGTAGAAAGCAAACCATTAACTGTTCAAATATTGAAAAGATATAGAAGGAGTACCAAAACCAAATTTTCTAGGCATGAAACAATTAATCAATTACAAAAAAAAAAAAATAAAAAAAAAAAAAACCACAACAACAACCAAAAAAAAAACCCCAAAGTCACTTTTCCTATTGCACATGCAGAAGTAACAACATGTAAAAAAGAAAGCCATGGCTCAGTTTCTTGGACTTCTGGTAATAGAACACATAAATCCCAGTTGGTTCCTCCCTTAATCATACTGCTACACTTATTATCTGTCATGTTGATACAAATTGTATTTCTTCTGAATAAAGAAGACACATACACCAAGCATCAGTCCACACTGCAGGGCTGTACAAAGCTCTGCACCAAAGGAGATAAGATTAGAAATAGCTTTAGAAATAGTCAACTGCAGCTAGAGAGGTGCAGAATACAGGAAAGAGGGAAGGGGTTAACCATGGAAACATATAATTTCAAGCACATCAATAGCCATGAGACTTTTAACAGTGCTTACATTTATAAAAGCACAGAATTGTGCTTACATGAAATATTAAAGAAATAAATAGTAAAAACAATCTATACATTCAAATTTCATTCAAAAGAAGTGCAAGTCAAAGATTTTTAAAAAGATTTAGGCCTTCTGAAAGTGTAAATAGATTTCCCTTTAGTGCTTTTTGTATCAGCAATTCCAACAGGACTAGAAAACTAAAAAGCAAAACAACGTAAGAGATATCCACTACCACAGATTATTTATTTATATACCAAGTTAAAAAATAAGAATATTTTATTACAAAAAGTTTATCAAACCACTGTATACACACAGTTTATACTGTTAAAAGCCAACATGTCAATTAATACTTTATGTACATCTGATCAATAATGTCATCCAACTGTAGAAAATGGTCACTCAGCAGAAATTGATTTGGCATTTCGAAAGGAGTTACCACCCTGCACTAGAAGAGATAATTAATATAGAAATAAAACATTTATATGTTACAATAAAAATACTTATTTGCTGTGATCATTTAAAGCAAATGGACGCTTTCTTTCTCCAAGTAATATCATTAAAAGTGGTGATTAAAGTGCACATAACCAAAGCATTAATAATTCTTCAGCAATCCCTTCTGTCAATCTAGATGCTCCAAACACATCACATTAATATCAAGGATTCAGGACTTTTCTCTGTGGCTTAAACTGTAAGATTTCAGAGAAATACAGCTTTCTAAGCTGCATAAGTAGGTTACAGAAATTTGGAAAATGGTGGCTGGTGGAAAAGTCAGCGTAAATTATCTCACGTATATGATTTCTGAGGAAATACTTTCCTTTTGAAGAAAAGACCTGTACTATTTCATACATCTGTGGGCCAAACAAGCAGAGCATGCAACAGTATTTACATGTCATTCTTTGCGGGCTACATACAATACAGGTTTGGAGCAACACTGCCTATTTCACACATAAATGTTGCTGGAAATCTGAGAAAGACAAAAAAAATTGCCAACAATTTGTTTACTATAGAATAGAGTCATAAATCAGAAAAGTGCTCCTCAAAAAATGTAGCTCCAAATACTGGCTTTGTCCCATTACAAGCAATACAGTAAACCTTACAAAATATAACACAAGTCAGTACTAGCAGAGCTGTGGAGGGCAATAATTTTAATAAATCAGTCTGCTTTGGATAAAAGAATGCTTATTCATGTTACAATCTATTCAAAAGCAACAGCTGAACAGGCTAAATTTACATCCACAAGAGAAGCATGACATGTTCACTGAAAACAAAGTGAGTTGCTGGTAATTACAGTTATCATTTTTATCACACCAACTGGTCACCAACAAGGGAAAAAAAAAAGTCCTTTTTTTCTTTTTTAAATCTGCAGTTTATTTTTTTATTTTACAAAGATGAGAAGTTCTGAGCATACTTCATATCTTAGGCACTGGACCCAATTTAGAGGTAAAACGTTTGTTGACATGATTTACCATCCTCAGGTTTCTGAAGCCCATCCATATGAAGTCTACATACAACACTACAAATACACATCAGATACTGCTGTAAATTTATAAAGAATACCAAACACTGTTAAATACAACTTTCACCCCATGGCACATCAAGCATGGCAATACCAACTTGTTTCATCAGATTGCCAACGGTCAGTTGTGGTTATGCTTTATTGAGTATTTTCCTTTCTGTAGTTGAGAAATATACAGCTTGGACTTGCTTCCATCTGGTCTTTTAAACCAAACTTCATCATGGTTAATTGTTGTAATTATGGCACTATAGAAAATGAAGGAAGAAGGGTCAGGGGAAGAAAAACAAGAAGAATTTAGAAAACTTCTGATAAATAACCTCAAAACTGCAGCTGTGTTTCCACAGAGTAAATGAAAATATGCATTACTTATAAACGCTAGACCAAAAATATATTGGCTCCATTGTAAGGATAGTTATAACAGAATTCATTGGTAACTGCATGTGTCTTTGGTGAACATACTTAATTTTTCAGCCATCTAGTTAAACCTTTAAAAGAACAGTAGTGACCCATAGAAAACACAATAGATGACCCATGGTAAAAAACAGATCTGTTGGAAAACACACCCAGAAATTACACTGAATACAAAGTATTCAGAAAAACAGTTAAACAGATGGAAGCCTAAGATTAAAGCAGATAAAGTATTCAACTGTTAGTCTTTATACCAAGAGAAAGTCAAAACCTGATTTACTGAACCATTCTTACAGAAACCATGCTTTTATGCCCCTTGTGGTAAACCTTCATACAAATAGTGAACACAACCCTGCCCTCATAACCCCTATGAAAAAAAAAAAAAAAAGAAAAAATCAACTACAACTGATGACAAAAAAAGGCTCAAAACCAGAAATTAAAACAGTTAACGGAAGAAAGATCAATTAAATAATGAGTGTGACAAAACTCCCTCCAGGAAACAATTCAGCCTTAAAAGTTGCTGAAATCTTGAAAAGGCTGGGAAAGTTCCACTGTATGCTTGCCCTGCTAAGTGTTAGGTTTTGGCTTTTGTCAGACACTGGATACTGAGATCCTTCTTTGGCCCAGTGTAACTGCCATGTTCTGCTAAACCAATTCAGATTTTTTTTTATTTCAGAAAGAATACAGTTTACTAAAATATCTTCATGTTTCAACCCTGAACAAACACCAAAATCACCAAAATCCATTCCTCTTTACCATACATGGGGAAGAAAAGAAACAGCCAGCTTTACAGTAGTGTACTATATATAATAAATATATATATATAATATATAGTTTACTGGTATATGAAGTTCCTGGGTAGCTGTAGACATTTTATCAACGCTGTTCTTAGACTCACTTGCCTCATTCAGTAAAAGGTAAGATAAAAATTTAATTTTAAATATTCTTTTAAACAGACCCACTTTTTAGAATTTGCAAATATCCATACAGAGAAAATACATTTAGATATCTAAAACATTCAGCCAAATTTGCACTGTAGTATTTAGACTGCTCTCCTGTAGAATCTTTGTTAAGAGAAAGAATTCCCATTTTAAAAGTTCCAACTCTTTTCTGTCAGACCATTAATCAAAAAAGAAAAAAAAAATCTTTAATGGCATAAAGTCTTTTTCTATAATCAAGTATTTTTGGTGTGCCAGCAGATCAAATTTTCAAAGCAACAAAATCCCAATATACTCAAAAAACTTACTCAAAGGCCATTCAGAAACCAGAAGGAGCTTAAATAGTTAGCAAGATCCTAACTTTAACAAACATCTCATGACCTTCAGTTAATTCCAACCCTTACTAGCCTCTCAGAAGTCCAGTGCACAACCTTCTTTGATAATACGTGTTCTCCAAGGTGAACTAATAAATGATACTGAGGTGACAGTACTTCCTAATTACCCTTATTCTTCAATGCCATCATCCTATCTGCTGCTTAACATGAATGTACAGAGCTGCACAAACTGAGTAATCTTTACCTTATAGGGCATTCATCTTTCTTATCAATGCATATTGTCTGTCCACGTCCATACCATTCTCCATCATAATACAGTCTTCCTTCTTCAGATCTAGCACTGTGTAGGTGCTTTTCTAATTTGACAGGTGCTAAAATGATCAATAAAAGGAATTTAATATTGACTTGGCAGAAGTCAGTTAATTGTTTAAATATACTTTCATCATGTTATTTACATAAAATACACGTTTTCCCTGATCAAAAGTAACTGCAAGAATGCACAAAAATTGGAAGCAAGATACTTTTCTATTTCCAGTCAGATAAGTTATATATCCATTTTCAAATAGAAGCTATCTTCCCTACAATCTTCAGATCTATGAATTTTCACAAATCTAATGCTTCAATATAAAGATTACTTCAAATGGTAGAACCTGAAACCTCTTCATCAGCACATTACCACAGCATGAGAGCAGTAACACACCACTAAAGAAATACATCATCTGTTTGCTTCCTCTCCCTTTTCCTCCCTACTCACCACCTCCAAGAATTTGATTTTACCTAGCATTCATCTGGTTCTCAATTCCTTTCCCATAGCTGTACTTTTTCAGGGTTGTACCTTGCAGCGAATGTGAACATCCTTCACACTGCATTCCTAAGGTCCGGGGCTCTGTTTCCTGCCTCATCTTGTGCAAACGCTGGTGTAGCTTAATGAAGTTTATCGGTATAAGCCACTTGAAGAAGTCTGTATTTTTGTTGCTAATTTTCTAGAATTCAGGCATTAACACAATCATCAGTAATCAAGCTACAAGCATCAGCACCCAAGAGAGGGGAAAGACAAAAGCCAGATCTTCCAGCTTCTTCACTCCATCCTCCATCACTACATCAGGGCTAAAAAAAATATGATCTGCCTAGATGCAGTTACACTGCTACACACAGCAACAGCCTTGTGAAATCAATGTTTACTTACGTTCTGACTTTACTCTGTGTGGCCCCAGTGTAGCCATTGCCTTGAAACAAAAATGAAAATTAAGTTAGTCATCAAGTGTATTCTTTTTTTCCTAAATTACGAGCTTTGACTGTGAAGTTATGAGTGGTGTAGCTCAGGATACTTGCTTTAACGAACAAAACCCACAACTGGAAAGAATCTAAAATAGACATGTGTTCAATGGTGACCCCATAATTAAATAAAACAGAATTTTGCGGGTGAAAAAGAATCACCTTCTTATGTAAGTTTTGAGTTCAGATCACTCAAGAAATTTTATAAATTAAACCCTCCATTTCTGTTTTGTAATTCTGTCAAGAAAATACAAAATGACATTAACTCATCCTAAAAACCAAAATGCTATATGATCAATCTATTCTTCTGATTTATACAGTATACAAGCTCATTCTCTGTTCTCTCATACAAACTCTACATCACATAGTATTAAAGTAGGATTTAAAAACAAACAAACCAAAAAAAAAAAAAAACCAAAAAAAAAACCCACAAAAAAAACACACTCAGAAGTTTTCTGGGGTTGTTTGCTTTTGCTTGTTTTTAATTATCTCCAGAAATGGCAAAATCCCCAGTAAATTCTGGGATTCACTACTGTTTTAAAATCACATTACACTACAGGAAACAAACCGAGGAAAAGCTGGTTTGTGTCTATTTTTCTGACATGATGCGAAGAGAAAAAGTCAGACAAATTTTCACATAGGCATCACATTTAAATTCTTGTTAATAAAATAGGTACAAGTGTAAAACGAGTGTAATGAATACCTGACTACTGAAGAAATAAAAATCTATTTAGAATTTTGATCATTTAAGAAATACATTCACATATTTTTAAGAGGCAAAAGGACTGGACAAAAAACCAAAACAAAACCTTCAACATTCATTCTTCAATCTCACCTTCCTTATTGTTGTCCAGTCTTCAAGAATATCAAGGTCTTGTAACATATAAACTATATAGGGGCGTGGAGAAGTTAAGGAAAACTCTTTTAAAAAGCAGTAATAAAAATACTGTAATGTTTGTAGAAATCTAGTAATAGCTCTGTTATGCCAATCTTTTAAGCAAAGAATACCTATGTGAAGCAAAAATAAATGCATCTTTGAATTATGCAAGCTAGAATTACACTTCAAAAACTGAGATAATATTATGTAGATGTTCAGACTACTGGAGTCCAAGAAGAGAAGAAAACAACTGTGATAAAACCATTTATCCTGGGTTCAGCAGTAGCAGTCTCCTTCTTAGTAGGTGGTGCAGTGCTGTGTTTTTGACTTTCAGCCTGGGAACAGCACTGATAACACCGATGTTTTCTGTTGCTGCTCAGTAATGTATATTCTGACAAAGGACTTTCTGAGTCTCATGCTCCACCAGGAAGGAGGGGAAGCCAGGAGGAAGCAGAGACAGGGCACCTGACACAAACTAGTCAGAGGTATTCCATACCACAGCACATCATGCTCACTATATAAACTGGGGGCAGTTACAAAAAAGGGTTAGATCACTGCTTGGTCGGGCTGGGTATCAGTTGGCAGGTGGTGAGGGGTTGCATTTTCTTCCCTTGTTATTTCTCTTGTCATTATTATTATTGGCAGTACTCTGTGTCATATTTTTTTTTTTTTAGAAAAGCACAGACACCGCCGCATCTCTGAATATATAAAAAATAAAAAAAAAAAAAGAAAAGAAGAAAGAACACAGGAAGTAAAAGGCAAAGCCCCTCCCTTGAATTATCAACTGTAAAAATTGTGCATTAGAACAATATGTGAACTTCAAAACAAAACTTCATACAGCAATGCTATTCTGTTAACAACAGTCTTAATTTTTTTCTTCATTTCTCCCCATTTCATTTCTCAAAAACAAGTTCAGAAAAAAGTGTTAGGAATGTTTAAAAATTAAATCGTCTAAAATGGGATAAAGGAGCTTTAACTCACATTCCATTTGAAATTTTAAGAATCTTTAGCCATTTTCAAATTTGTTGCCCACTAAACATAAAGTAGTATAAATTAAAAAACGTAAAATTCCTAGGATTATAGACAGATCTGTAGAAAGTGGCAAGTTCACAACTATTTTAAAATCATAAGCAAGAAGAAAATTAATTTACTTCACAACTGAAAGGATTTTCAACTTTATTAATTGCCTGAAATTGCTGGGGGTTTAGACCTAATACTATGACAGCATTTTCTGAATGGAATGTATTCTAAAACAGCAAGGTAGCTCATAATTCACAGAATCTGAATGCTATTTGTATGGACAACCCAAAGACAAGGATGGATGAGAGCTAAAGAAAATATACTTTCACACAACCTGGCATTCAAATTGCTAAAAGGAGTTAAGAAACTAAAGAAGCCACTTGTAGGTACACTGATTAATACTACCTGGCTTTTAAGCACTAGCTAAAAACCACCTCTACTAAACTGAATTTACAATGCATTCTAATGGAAGAACTGCCACCATTAGGACAAATCATCCATCTGGTGTATGTTCCAGTAAACTGAACATCCTCAAAGGAGGGTTTTGGGTTTTTTTTTCGGAAACTTCTTCCTTCCCACCTTCTCCTGATATTATGAAAGCTTGTGAAAGTAGCATGATTTTATGCAGCAGGTTAGCAATAAAAAATGGTCTTTATACTACATAATGTCACTACTTAGAACCACAGAATGGTTCGGAAAGTACCTTAAGATCATCTAGTTCCAACCCCCCTGCCATGGGCAAGCAAGGACACTTTCCACTAGATTGGGTTGCTCAGAGCCCCATTCAGCCTGGTCTTTTCTAAGACATCTCCACAATTCTGGCAAATTCCAAGCCCCCAGATTTCTACCCTATAAAAATGTTGGGCTGAGGGTAGGAATAGAAAGAATACTCAAGTTTGCAAAGGCATCTCCTTTCTGTCGAGAAAGATGATATTGTCTCTCAGTTGTTCTACCTTAAAAAGTTTGCTTGTCAATAGCTATGAAGTCATCAATGCACAATTCTTAAATACTATACTCTCTCTACAGGAACCCCAAGCCCACAAACAATCCCTCTAATCTGCTCAATTCTTTGAATTTTAAACTTTTGAGTAAAGAGGTTCTGTAGTCTATGAAATTGTTAAGTAATAAATTGAGACAAAGGTATACCAGAATAAGGAGCAAAGTTACACAAGTCAGGAGAAGTTACACAAGTCAAGTTACACTTTGCAAACATAATGCCTAATTTCTTCATGATTTTGCCTTGCAGCTCTATTTTTTTAAGAATTGGAAAAATCAACTTTTACAAATGTTCTCTACGTGAAACTAGTAGTTAGATAAAGGAATTTTAATTGCCATTTTTGGAATAGGATGTGTCAACATGACTTCCCTAACCGGAAAACAGCTGCCATGCAAAAATACATTTTGAGAATGCATTATCGTTTCAACTTGCTATTGATTACATATATAGTAAGACTAGCTATAAATCAGTGAATACTACTAGAGAGAACAATGATTTCAGTAAAAGGATATCTGATACAACAACAGGTTTCTTCTTATCTGGACTAAACGGATCCTTCCTTTTCTTCCTGGACTGTAGCTCATCATTCCATAATTCTGAAAAGACATAAGAACATGCTACAAATCAGAAACATTTATAAGTTCAGCTCTTTTAACAGCAGAGAAATTGTCCAAAAATGTCAAATAACTTCTTTCTGGTGAGATGCTGTTTCTGAACAAAATGAAAGTGTTACATAATTACATAGTCATATATTAATACTCTCAAAACATACAAGGAAAACTTACAATTACTAGATCAAAGTTTGTTTTAAGCTTAAATTCAACCTCTGCCCAAAGTTTACAGCTGAATAGTATCCCGCTCAATAACCTGAAACTCACCAGACATCCTATGTGTACAGACCATTAATCAGTAGCGACCAGAAGATTAAGAAAAAAAAATAGTGACACCAAACAAGCAAACAAAAAAACCACCCCAACAACTTTGGATTTCTATTTACCTGAGGTAATGTCAATACTATGCCTGTCTTCTTCAAGTCTTCTAATCTTTTCTTCTAGTTCACTTTGTACAGTATCATACAACAGAAGCTTCTCGCTCTAAAAGAGGAATAAGTTATACATTCTTACATTACTAATTTCTATCATCTAAACATATGACAACTATTCAAAGCTTCAGCAGAAGGAAGGCAAGAGTGTTTTAGGTGAAGATTTTTCAGAAGTCATAAAGCATGACATCTCTCCGCTTTCTTAGCATGAGACCCTACCACATTAAAGACAGCACGTTCACTTAGCATAAGCGTAAATATAGTTATCAAATATCAGTACCAAGAATAACAAAGTGGATAAAAGCATGCAGTTAGACCTCCAGAATAACTGTTTGTATTTTGACACAAATACAGTATTTTCCTTTTGGATAGCAAAGATTTATTCACAATGAATAACTGCAGTGACCTCTATGCCATCCTTCATTACAAATCAGAAAAGCTAATGTTTTTCATGGAAAGCTTTTTATTAAGCTGCCTCCAATATTAATAGGCCTGCAGTAATTTATATAGAATTATCATCTATTACCATGTATTTTTAACTGTTTTCATAGATCTGAAAAATACTTTCCCTTAGAATTTCTTGAGCACATAAAATATTTATAGTTGTGAAAGCAAAACCACCTACCCTAAAGCTGTGAGAAACACTTTTCAAGCACTGCTTTAGAAAAATTAGCTGGTTCATCCTTTTAAATAGCAATTTCTGATCTAAACAGATTAACATAATGCCTTCAGCGTTAGCTGTACCATTAGCACTTTTTATACACAAAAACCACAGACTGATGTGAACTTCTTACAGCATTTCACGTTGTCTAAGCTCTCTTCCATCTCTTAAGTATTTCTGAATTAGAAAAATCAACTTTGTAGTAAACTGTTCTTCATTACAGTCCATCGCATAGGATACCAAAATTACCCAGTATCTATTTAGACCAGTTACCCCTTTAAAGGCAGCATCAAGAAACTCTACACTCTCTAAACCAGTAATTTGGAATTAAGCAGAGTTCCAGGCCTCTAAATTTACTGTTCTTTCATATGCTTGAACATCTCCTAAAGCACAATTAGGAAATACAGCTAACTGTTACATTTTAAAGCTCATTATCACTAAGCAAGATATTTAACAACTCTTGGAAATGGAGGGCTTGGATATGCTCACTGAAAAAAAAAAAACAACACAACAGTTTAAGCAGCACAAGTCGCTGCTTCAAGCTATTTGTTACCATGTATCTGCCAGAAGCTGCAGCCCCTAAAGCCAAGTCAGAAGATTTCTGCACCTCAACTGCTCCTGCTCATAGCACAGCATATTAACAGAAACAACCTTCACCAATGTTCAAGCTGGTATGCTGGAGTGAAGCAAACTAGCTGAGGAATAGACAAAACCAAAGAACCCTGTTTTACTAAATGGCTGTCACGCTAACTATTCCCTGCAAGTTATAACATATTAAATTCTAAAGACCTCCTTTCAAATATTTTTTAACCCTTTATTAAAAATAAATAAATAAACAAACATTTCCCAGTAGAACTGAAAAGGCAAAAGCCTCATATATATGCCTGAAATGGCAAATAAGTATTATCTGTTCCAAGAACATGTTAAAATTCCATTTTAAAATGAAATAAGTGTCTGTGTTTAGACATCTGTTTTGCTTCAAGCTCCTGGAGACAAATAAGGTATGAAAAGCTGTTACAGGCATCAGAGGCATTCCTGCTGAATGGCTGTATTCCAGGGGAATAAGCAGCGCTGCTGACTTTAAAGACCTTACTGCATGATGAGTATTTGAATTCTGAAGGTTTCTCAGTAGAAACATAATAGCAAAACAAGGTAGAAAGACCACCTTAAAGAGGAATAATATATAGCCAAAGCAAATCATTCAATCACAGATGAGAAATCCTGTAAACCTTACAGGATTCTGCCTGACCTCCAGAGTATTCCCAGGAGCAAAGACGTTCAGTAATAAGTAGTCCTTACTATACCTTGTTCTTTCCCACGGCATCAAGAATATAGATTTTTTTTTTCTTTTTTTTAAAGTATGTGCTTTATTGGTATGGAAGGAGCCACAGATTTCAGGAACCACTCCAGAGAAAACACCTTTAAGCAACTGCAATGGGGCTGAGGAGTGCTATCACGCAAACCTCACCACCTAAGCAGTTATATTACAGCATTGGACATGAGTATTTTTTTCTATAGTATCTAGTATATTTAGATACTTGAACAGAAATGTTTATATTCAAGGAGAGAGATATTTTTCCTGTAGCTGCTTCTGAAATCACAACTCCACCACCAGCTAAGGCATCTAAAAAAGACACTAATATTAATAGTATCATTATTTTTAGTTGTCGTTGTTACTAAAATGTAAGGTTCTTTTGGCTAAAATTAGGTCAGATATTTTAGTTACTGTTCTTAGTAATTTTTTTATAACAAAGATAAAAGAAATCATGTGGTAATCTACTAATAAGAACTTGTTAATTAAAAGTAAGAAAACTTAGTTATACTTACATGTAAAGCCAAATTAATATAAAGTAAATTGTTATATGCTTTGAATAACCTCTTATGTAGGCTTAAATTTCACAAGGCAATTGCATTCAAATAGCAAATAACATCAATAATAAAAGCATGCAATGAACTAGGAAAGCATGACACTATAAAGTCAGACGAGATTAGCTATCAATGTCAAATAGCTGGCACAACCTCACAGTGCTGTCGAGAGGCTTGAATCTCACATTCATATTTGTTCTTCACAGATTCCAGACAAAGCTCTCTGTAGATACCTGTAATCAGACAAATTACAGCAGTATTACTTTCTTTAGCTAGTATATGACTTTAGAAATCTCTTTTAAGACTGCCTGCAAGTCCCAAAACATGTATATACTAGAAAATACAGATCTATTAGGCACTTACAGTGGCTGGCTCCTTTACAGAGTAAACATAAGAACAAGCAATCCCTTAATTCCAAAGATCTAAGGAAAAATAAATGCTATTTTAACTTTTCCCATTTGTCAACAAATTACACCAGCAGTCATGCTCACTTTACAAAATTGGTCAATTTCATATTTATGCTCAAATTATCCTGGATATCTTCAGTTTTCAAATCCATTACCAAATCAAATTTTCAAATCAAAGTGGCAAATGGTCTTTTCTAATTTCTAATTGGAGTTTTAAATGATGTTTTGAGGTTTTTAAATAGCTAGAAAACCAAATGAAAAAGAAAAACAAGCTTTTACAAATTAATATTTAGAATAAGGCTTACTTCATAATGCATGACCTTAATAAATTACATCAATTAACAACACACTGTCCTACTCTTTGAAACAGCGACCTTGCAACACAAAGGATACTGCTTCTGAGCATTGGGAGCATTTCTTACACATTTCTCAAAATGTGTTTACTAAATAGACAGTTGAAAAAAAATCTGAAAGGTACCTGAAATGGAGTATCTGGCAAGTACAGACAGAATTTGATTTAATACAGTCGAGGCATTCACACAAAGTAACTCAAATTGCTCCAGATTACCATCTTAACTCCTCAAGTTACTTTTGCACACACATTAGTGCTGTCTAGCAAATGAAGAACTCCAAAGAACAACTTCGATTAGAATTCATTTGACTATAATTTAATACAGTACAAGAGGAATAATTCTGTTATCAGCAACAGTTCTGAAAAATAAACCTCAAAGTATTATGTCAACCATCTTTCTGTTGCAAAGTAGCTTTTGATCTAGAATTTAAAATGTTTTTTTCTTACATCAGTGCGTTATGCTGTTTGTTTTTTTTGGGCTTTTTGGGTTTGGTTGGGGTTGGTTTGTTTGGGGGAGGGGGTTAATACTTATGGCTGACTGCCATATCTAGGTTACCCATTTATAATCACGGCTTGTTTCCCTGGAATTGAGCAGTATAAATATGAATACTTCTAGAAGAAACAGTTCTATTCCCAACTTCCTGGAACAGTTGGGATCCACATTTTGTGTGAATAGTGCTCAGTGCCTTGGAGAGCAGATGAACACAAGCACCCTTTCTACCACAGAGGCAAGTATATCCCTAGTCCCACTAATCATACTTCAACATTGTTTTTCCCCGTCCCCTTCTCAGATACTTAGGGATTACCTGCAAAAGCTCAAGTCCTACCCACTTCTGCCAAGGCTTTCAAACAGCAAGAGCAAATAAGCCCGTTCTGCATTTTCTTGCTTTCCCTGGAATAATTTTATCCATCTCATTCAGTTGAGGAAAAAAAAAAAGGGGGGGGGGGGGGGAAGGGGAGGGTGAAACAACAAAAAAACCAAACAATCCTGATTTCCAATCTCATTTTTTCAACCTAAGTTTGTAGTTTTTATGCTGGACTCTTTTTACATTGGAACACTGGTCTTCAGTGCTGCTGAAGACAAACCAGGAGAACCTGTAACACGCTGCCTATACATCCCCACCTACTGAAGGGCAGTCACATTTAAAACTGAAAATCAAAAGCATGGATTAAGGTTGCTTTTACATCAAATCTTCTGCAAGTTCACCTGCAAACTTTCTACAAAGCCCAACTGCGCTACTCAGGACTAGGCAAGTATATTTGGGTTAAGAACTTAAAACCCAAGACATTCTGGGTCACCAGCTATGGAAAAGTGACGACCACCAGGATGGAGAGAAATGCAGTTGGTCAAAAGATTTCAAATTCTTTTCATAGTCTGATGTCAAAAGTACCAATGAAGACAAACTGAATAGCACTGAAGCAGTACTAGTATTATTAAAAATGAAAACACGCTTGCCATTTTCCAGTTTGTTTGCACCATGTTTTTGCTGAATTTCTTAGAAAAGACATTGGCATAGCTTCCCTGGCTAAAGAGATCAAAATGTCTGCTTTTTGGCTTTCTAACAGCCTGTGTTAGGTAACCCTTAGATCGCTGAATTACTCCTAAAGAAGTTGAGCTGTAATATGAAAAGAATTTACAGTAGGGAAGAACAGAACATAGTCTTCCTACAATATCACCATTCCATATGATAACATGGCTGTATGCCAGAAAAAGATAAAATTTCTTGCCTGCTTCTTCCATAAGCATAAAAGCTTATCTAAGTATTAGTCTTAATAATTAAAATGCAGCTCACTCCCCAGATGAAACAGCAGGATAGCAGCACAGCAGTAGAAGAGACAGACTAGAAAACACTTTATCAGCTAAGATGATCTGGCAAGAACTTCATGAGATAGCACCTACATATCCCTTCATTTCAACAGTAGCCAGTGTGCAGACTTGATTCCAAATCTTCTAATAAAAAATTAAAGGGTTTAATTCAGAAATTTTGTGTTTGCTACACAGACACCCATTAAATGAAATATTAAAAAAAAAAAAAAAAAAAGACATTTTAGTGTGATGTTATCAGGCAACTTGTGCAAAAAGGTAAGCAACCTATTCCTTTTGAATCAAAAAGTATTTTACACAGGATACGTTTTAACCTATGCCACAGTATTTCTAATTTTAAAACACACTCCTGTAACAATATTAAAAAGATTGACCTCAAAATGCATAGTAAGTTTATACTTGTAGAAACATCAGTGCTCATTTTACATGCCTTACCTGCCACCTTAGTTCGGATTTGCATATTTTCTTGTAAAGCTGCCAATGGTTCTAAATATTCAGGCGCTTTTCCAGCTATGACCTCTTGTAGCTTTGCATCCACTTGGCTTAATCTTTCTTTGTAAAGCCTTAAAATAATAAAAAGAAACAAAAAAAGAAAACAAAACAAAACAAAATATTTATTTCATTTAAAAGCAAAGAGGCTAGAAGAAATATTCCATCTCTAAGGAAGAAGGAAAGAAAAACAAAGTCACACAAGTGTTAACAGGATTAAGATGGAGTAGGAAGTGAATCAACATGGAAGAGGACAGGAAAGGGTGCTATAATACGTGAAAACAATATGGCTTACATCATGGGAGAGAAAGATAAGACATTTGGCGGATAGAAACACCCATCTGCTTTCATGTTCACATATCTGTTCCCACCCTATAATAAACCAAGAGAAAAGAGAGGCAGGCTCTTACTGAAGAAACTCTCATTTCACCTCCCTTGAAAATCCACATACTGCATATTATCACAAATATCACAGGATAATTTGTATCTTACACCTTCCATTCCTGCCAAAGGAAGTGTGTTTAAAATATTTACTGGTAAACAATGAAGAAATCTGCTTGCATTTTAAAGAAACTAATGTAGTATCAATTACAAGTATTTCAATTATGATAAAACTCTGGCCTTTGTAACTGGCAAGTTATCACTTGCAAGCAGTGCAATACAATACAGTGTTGAACAGTAGAGTCATCAATATAACCAGCCTTCCCTGTTCTCATTTTTAACCTTGCACTCAACAATCAAAACCAGTAGAATTAAGGCAAACATGTACAAACTCTGTTGCACAGGTTAAAGAGCACATCAGATGTTGCCTGTTTAAACAGATAAACATATCTTCGTTGTATCTGTTTACACAGATATAACAGATGTCTTTGGGACAGGGATGCTGCTTTACTTCCCGTTCATCTGCCACCACCCTGCTCATCATTTTACTTTGATGACAACTCCACAGTTGAAGCCTGTGTACCTAACCTAGCAATTGTCAGTGATCACTCCTCTTCTTACCTGCAAACCAAGTATTACACACCCAATCTGTCCTGCAGTCAACTGACAAAGCCTGCAGCTGATCAAAATCCAGCCTGATGGGCTCAATCCTTTATGAGCACACAACTGCTAACATATAGAGTTACAGCAGAATTATTTAGGCTAGAGTGTTCAAACTTAAAGAGAAAGTTTAGATTGGATTTGAGAAAGAAATTCTTTACTGTAAGAGTGATGAGACACTGGAATGGGTTGCCCAGGGAAGTCCTGAATGCTCCATCGCTGGCAGTGTTCAAGGCTGGGTTGGACATAGCCTTGGGTGGTATGGTTTAGTGGGAGATGTCCCTGTCCATAGCAGGGGGGATGGAACTAGATAATCTTAAGGTTCTTTCCAACCCTAACTATTCTATGAGTCTATAAGCATGGCTGCACAGCACATGACTGGGTGAGTCACTGACATCAGATTACACAGCAGCAAGTTTAAGCTACATCAGAGTGAGCAGTCTTTGGTACCACGCAGCAGCTGATGAACTACAATTGTTTATACAGTACTTTCAAATACTGATTTGCATAACTGCTATCAGCCACTGTAAACCCTACTTATCTCATAGCATCTAAACTCAGCTTCTCTGAAAAGGAAGAGGAGGTACACGCAATCACTTCATCATCTCTGCTACTGGTTGTGGCTAAACATCCCACTGTTCACGCATTTTTTTTTTCTTTCACAACTTTATCACTTCCCTACTTATGCCTGCTCCTTCCTATAATCTTTGTTCCATCATCCTAATGCTCCTTTCCTAGTAATCCCACCATCACAGTTTTTCCAGCCCCTAAAACCACACCAATCTCTCACTAACCAGTGTCTCCACAAGGCCTTCTTCCTCATATACTACAGCCTTACCAACTGCCAAACACCATTCAGAATCCCCAAACCCTCTGAAATACTTGTTTTCTTCCTCCCAAGATCACCTGCCTTCATATTCACTCCTTAAAGGTTTGTTTCCACAATCTGTTTTCAGTCATGCAAGCTGTCCAAAAGACGGAAGAACAGAGCTGTACTCAAAAGCTGGAGGATATCCAGATGCCAAACCAGTCAGTATCAACCGTTTCCAATAATCATCAGCTGGCTCCATTTGCCAGCTTGCTTCTTGCTCAGCCCAAAAAAAAGAACAGCAAGACAGTATTCCCTAAACACTGCAGCAAGAAGTTGCTTGCTGGGCAATTCTTTCCAGTACCAATTAGGTGGGCCTCACAGTGTCCTGTCAGTTGTATGTCTCAAGTTCTGCAGCAGAATGATTTCACAATACAAATGCACATCTGAAACAGTGACAACTGACTTGATTTTCAATATATGCCAAAGGAAAGACAAGGTCTCCTCAAGGTGTCACTTTTTCAGGTAGTGGATTAAGCCAGTTGCTAAGTTACCACTAATTTATATCAGAGCAGACGTGTCTACCTTGTCTAGGCATGTGGGAAAAAAACAAAACAAAACAAACAAAATACATACAAAACATTGGCTCTAATGCAAATGAGATTCACTTTTGAATAACAATTATTAGTATTAATACTTACTAGGTCTTTACTGCTGATGTAGGTATTATGGCAGACAGACTACAGACAGAGTTAACAGTTGTTTTTTTTTTTTATTATTGGTATCTGGGTAGCAGTAGACATAAACTTTCATTGGTACCAACTATAAAAACTGCTACAATACTCTGAAAAAATAACAACTTAATTTCTTATTTAGTAAAGACAGTACTTACATCTGTCCCACACATATAAAAGGATGAGAAAGATCTTGAGTAAATAAATATACAAATTGAAAAACACCACAAATTTCCTTAAAATTACAATTCATTGGTTCTGCTAAGGATTTTGATGTAATACACCCACACTAGCCCTTCAGAGCAAAAACACTTCAAAACCATTCTTACAGCAATACGTAAAAGTGCTCTAGAGCAACTGCCTGCAAATAATTTCAGAATTCCCAATCCTTATTCTTCTCCAGAAGTAGCATCCACATCTATGAAAGACAAGAAACACCAGCTGCACACAATATTCTTATGGAATGGATCCTTCAAATGAGATACTTAAAGCATTAAAATACTTACTGATCTTTAAGGTCTGTAAATTGCTTTTCAAGATTGGACATTTCATCTAAGCATTCCATCCTCCTCCTTTCACAGTCCTCATCATCCATTTCTAAGAATAAAAGAAAGATAATTTGCTTTGAGCAATGTAATGTATAACCAAATAAACTGGGTATTTTGTTTCTAGTTAACCTGAAGCAAGCCTGAATTTCAGCTATGAACAGATTATCCATTGTATTATAGCACAATATCAGAAATCACTTGCCAGATAAACTACAAAGGAAGAAACTTGGATCTAATTCTAGAAGAAACTCCATAAACAGCAATTTTTCTTCCTCAAAACAAGATACAGTATCATGGTAGGGCTTCAAGAGGGTAAATTTCATAACTGATAATATAAAGTGTACCTAAGAATGTGTGAAACAGAAAAACTACACATTGTACACCACACCAGAGGAAAGGTGCTATTAAGCACAGACAGTTATTAACTACCACTGAAAAATCAAGTGTATCCTGAGTTAGTGTGAGCAAAAGCAAACTCTGGAAAGCCCATACAGTTCAATCTTAAATTTGTCATAAAATTCAAGGATTTGTTCTACTAATACACATTAAATAAAAAAGTAACATTTGGTTTTGAAAGCACATTTCAACCTGTTCAATCCAGAGATTTTTTGAAGCCAAAATATAACTGTAGAAATATCTATAATTCATCTTCATGACCCTTTAAAATTACTGCATTTCTAATGAAACACTTCTTAACATGCAAAGCCCGAAATTTTGCAGAAATTTTATTCTATATGCTTTTGTGAAACAAGAGTAACTGACATTAAACTCTTGCCACAGGTTTTGCTTTAATTTATATTCCTGATTGTTTTCTTTATTTACCTAGTGAACATAAGTGTAAAGTATAATAAATCCCCACTTTTTGGCCAGAAATTTTGCCCCACTTGCCATGGAGTCATCTGATGTTATTAAACACCAGTTGTTACCTTCTTGCCCTTTTCTTGGACTAGAAGACAGAAAAAATAAGCTACAAAATTCCTGACTCTTTCCTGCCCTTCCCAGGAAAAAAAAAAAAAAAAAAAAGAGCCTATTAAGCCATATCCAGAAGTTAAGAGATATCCGTGATGTCCTGAAACTGCTTTATAGCAAACATTCTCTCCAGGAACTAGCTCTCGACAGTTATGGTACAACTGACCAATTATCAAGCAGTAGCAGAAGACAAGCACAAGAAATGATGGGCAGGATACAGCCAGGAACTGGAGCTGAACTAATGCTAACAGGCCAGGTGTTTGGGAAAAGGCACTGCCCTAAGGAGGCTGTATCCATCTAAGCAGTTACTCTGTCATAAAGTCCCAATTCCTGACAGAAAGGCAAAATAGGATCCTGAACCAAGCAGAGACAGCCTGGACTCACTCTTCTAGACCATAAAAAACTCTGAACCTTTTGCTTCTTCCGAACCCACATTTTTACAGCACACATTTAACTCCTTTTCTCTGTCTCCTACACCAACAACAGAAAGCAGCATGCAAGTCTGCATTCTTATTTTTGCAAGAGTATGGCAATTTGCAAGTGTGTAAGTAGTAGCTTCAGGGTCAGTGTAGGCACTTCTGAGGATCTGATTAAGTCTACTCTATTCAGACCTCTCAATGTATGAAGTTTTCTGCACATAGCTTCTTCCCAAAATCATTGCAAACTTTTAAGACTAAAAACTACACCAGCCCTCTCTGCCTGAATATGAAAACTAGCAGGCAGTGGAGCAGTATTAATCTGTACTACAATGCTACTTACAAGTCCAAATCAAAGACGTATTGCAGTTTGTCATTTATATATAGTACAAGTGAAAAAAGAGCAAGTACAAGGTTTTAAAATATAATGCATCTTGAATTATTTGAAAGCAGAGAGAGAAAATTTATAGGCAGACCAAAATCTGAACACTTAGCACGCTGGGGGGGGAAGGGGGAGTATCAGGCTCTTAAGAGACACTATTCTATTTTAAAACTCTGTTCTCAAAGTAAGGCAGTTCCTGAATCCCAGAATAAGGCTGAAAATCAGATAAAAGAGCAGTTTCATTTGGCCATCTGATGTAATACTCAAGCCAAAACTGATTGGGCAACTTTTAACTCAGACAGATTAAAGGAATGTGGCAGTAGTCACATTACTCAAAGAGCTCCCTAAAGCATTTATGTGCTATAAAAATAAAGCTTCTTTAAAATTTGAAGGCACCTCCCTGTAAAGCCAGAGAAGAAGCAGCGCTGGGATACCAATAGTTCTACTGCTCAAATATGCATTTCAGATAAGTTCAGCTATGTTTCTGGTTCTAAGTATTTTTTAGTAAAGAATTCACTTGGAAGCTTTTCCTTAATTTAACAGAGATTTTATCTTTTGTGGATATTTAGGGAATACAAATCAAAGAAACCACTTAAGAACTGTAACCCTAGCTGAGAATCTATACAACACCTACTGTTGGAAAGGAAAGGGGCTGCATCTTATATTTTAAACTTGCATTGCAAAGGAACTATAATGCATCGGTATCTAAGGACACAGCTGACTCTTGTAGACAGTGAAATAACTCACAGCTCTGTCCAACCTCCCCACAACTAGATATACACTCAAAAATCTTTGACTTCTAGGCAGAAGTCTGCATTCTGCCCATTATTCATAATGCATGGCAATTCACATGCTAACTAACACTTCAACTGTTTCACCCTTATTCTGACATCAGTAAGATTCATAAAATGATGAAGATTTTCAGAGCCCTGAAATATCTTTAATTCCTCAGTTATGAAACTCCTTCCCCATGGCCTTAAATGACATAAAGGTTGGGTAATATGCAACACTGAACAAGTAAAGGGTTTTACAATCAAGTATCATGGCTTTCCAGTTGAAAAATGTACATCATTATTAAAACACTTGTTCACAGGCCCATCCTGAAAGTATTTAGGGTATTTTTAAACATCTTAAAAAATCACAGTAATTCTTTTCCTACTATATTCAAGCAGTCCAGCTCAGTAACTTGGCAGCCTGGTTTAAAGAAAAAAAAAAAAAAAAACCAAACCTCACAGTACTTAAAATACAACAGGGCTTAAACCAGCTTTTTTTAAGAAGTTGTGGCCTATATAAAAAAAGGCCAAATTTTTGTCTGGGATAGTGGGCATAACTTGTGGTTTCTTATTCATCCCCAATATACTATTCTATAACCTGGTCAATAAAAAAACCCTAAATACATAGCATAAAAAGAACAGGACAGAAATAATGCCAGCTCTCAAGGGCAAGTTGCTACTTCTAACTGTACCTACTGTATTCTCAGACATCTACAGGAAGGAAAATAAAATAGCAAAAAAAAAAAAAACAAAAGCTAAATGCAAGCAAAGCAAATGATAAATTTAACAACAAAAATACTTCAAAATCTTTTTTTTTTAATTATAATTTTTATAAGGACTTATTTCTTGCAATGCTAATCATCTTATCTTTGTAGGAGCAATCTGCTTCCATGGAGCATGTTCATATTTGTCAGGACACTGGGACAAGCACCTCATTTCCTGTAATCACTGCTTTTTAAGTGCTCCTTAAAAGCATTTATCTGTGGAAGGCAACAGAAATTATCTGGAGAGCTTCTCGTATTGTTTTAGAGAAACATTCACAGACTACACTCACTTAAAACCCAATTCCTCCTTCCATGACCCTAACCCCGGAAGCAACCAAAACAAGGGCAAGACAACAGAATTATTTGCCTTCAATTAAAAAAGAAAGTCAACCAAAGCATCTTTGAGGATATGCAGACTTCAAAGTTTTCTTTAAAAATATCAATTAACATAAACGCAAACAGAAGCAAAGGCACGCTTTGAAAAAAAAAAGAGCAAACTTCAAAGTTGGAACTAGCAGGAACAGTTCTCTCCATCAGAGCCAGGGAGCTAGAGAATAGAAAAAGTTTACATCCTTTTCTCCCTCTCTCATGGAGAAAATTACTTTTTTTTTTTTTTTTTTTAGATATATAGTTTACCTAGAATAAGAGATGAAGAGCATTCCCAGACAGCATCTACCTATGGTACAAACTGGAAGGCTAAGATAGGCTCTGTAAGTAGTCATTATAGCTGCAGTGCTGCTCCTGGACCTCATCAAGGAGTCTTTCATAATCCTGTGTATCACCCACCTACTGCCATATAAACTTATATATTTACACTCTTCACTGTCAAAAGATGCAACAAACTTTGTATATCAGAGCTTCTTGAAAAACTGTCTCTTAATTTCTTATCCAAAATATAATATTCCCTTTTTAGCCCATGTACAATTCTGATAACAAAAGAACTGAAGCACACTTTGTAAGTTAGCTACCTTTTTCAGACAAGGTTTAAATGCAAAGGACCAATAAATATTGAAGACCACACAAAAAAGGGGACAGGAAAGCACAGTGTACCAGAATGGGTGGGTAAGGATGAGAGGCAGGACAGTGGCAATTTGATCCAGGTAGACAGTCATCAACCAGCAGCCTAACTTATAAAAAAAAAATGGGTTTCACTAAGTCATACTGACCAGCTCAAGCCATGGGGGGATGGCAGAGAAGCAGGGGAAGCTCTGTATAAAACACAGGCTGATCACTTGGATTTATAGATTAACAAAGGCTTCTACTGGGGATCAACTCTGGTGACAAATGAATATTAAATCAAGGTCAAAGGGAGTGACTACACTCCCTCCCAGCACAGCAGTCTCACTCTACTTCTGCAGCCAGCCTGGCTCTTTCTACCACACGTGTAGGGCTCCAGCACCTTGTTAGCCCATGCACAGCCCAGACAAGGGCAAGCTCCACAAGACCACAAGGAACAACCATACCAGGGCTTTCCCTGAACTGCATCACTGTGAATCTAAAAGCCATAGGAATTAACAACAAAAATTATTAACTGTATATTGAGGACTAACATAAACAGATAATTCAATTACATGCCAACATATGTAAAAATATAATTTCACAGCTGCCTAATTTGTCTAGTTTGTGGTGTCCCATTCCTTCCACTGTGCCAAGCTGGCACTCATGCCTCAGGTCAATGCGCTAGTACAGGCACAGGATGGGATCCCAGAAGACCACTCTATACCACTTCAACTGCCAGAAACACATGCCAGGATGACAGCTAGCACTAAACACAGCTACTGTTCCTCAGCTAGCCCTTCCAATGACTGCTATCCTGCTTATGGAGCTTACACACTTACGAAGCCCCAGTGATGCCAGAACAGCAGCGTATGCATCTGATGATCAGCATGTTTTCCACTTTATAATTTATCCCTTCTAATTACAAGGGAAGTCTGAATAGATAATAATCACCTTCTAACACAGTGGATACTGCCCACAGAAAAAGTAATCTTTTTAAAGCTGGATTTCAGCTACTAATTCACAATCTGTGGTCCTAAGGAAGCTATGGAAAAAGAAAGGGATCTTCAACACAGCAGAGGTTGAAATGCTTAGCAAAAGAAGCCAATGGTACTGACAAGGTTTCCAATGCCCCCTCAAAGACAGGCCTCAAAACATCTAATTGAAATTCATGGGTTTGCAGATGATGAAATACGCATATATATATATATATATACACACACACTCCTGTATTTTGTTGCATGCACGCACACAGATGTGTGTATATATACCAAGCCTGTTAGTGCAGACCTTAACGAGCCTCCCCCACCTTCCCGAGGCCATGTTCCCTAGCCCAGCAAGGCATAACCCATAGCACCTATACGGAGTACCACGGCCCGCCCCGCTAAGATTGGGGGCCAGCCGACTCCAGAGACGGTAGCCTGGGGCAAAGTGGGGCTGCCATGCCCTTGCACCCTATGCCACTTCCCTCCCCCTCAGCCAGCGGAGCCGGGGGAGGCTGGGCCGGGCCAGAGCGGCACGGGGGCGGGGTCACGGCAGGGGTGGGCACCGGCAGCCACGGGACCCGGGCGGGGTGGGACAGGTTTCTCTCCCGGGACAGCCCGCTGGGTGTTGAGGGAACTGCCACGGCTCCCCCCTATCCCTTGAGGGAGGCTGTAGCACCTGAGCTGTCCCCCTCCTCGGACACAGACGAGCTCTCGGTCTCCTCCTCCTCCGAGCTGCTGCCCTCGTTCTCCCCGTAGTCCACCTCCATCTCATCGTGGTTGTTTTCCTTCTTCTCCCGGGAATGGACCGGCATCGTCCCTACCGCCACCGAGTCCTAGGACAGCCCTTCCCGCCGCCGCTCCACCGCCGCCGCCAGCCCCGGCTGCCCAGCCCCGCCCCTCCCCGCCTGCGTAACCTACGCGCCCTCCCATTGGCCAGGCCCCACCAACACGTTACGTCTGGCGGCGCGCGCGGTATTCTGGGATTTGTCGTCCGTCGACGGGCACGCGAGAGTGAGGGCAGAGATGTTCCCGTGAGGAGCCGGGCGGGGAATGGGGACTCTGTGAATTCCCGGCCGCTCATGGGGCTGCCCGGCACTGAGTCGCTGCATCACTATCAGACAGAGCTAGAAGCCCTCCCCACGTCTCCCACAGGTGGGCCAAGCGGGCCTGTGGGGCCCACCTTGCAACCTACACCAACGCTGCTGCCCAGGGGGGTTGCGTTCTGGCAAGGTGTCTGTCGCTGCTCGCCACCGCCCACCCGTCTTCCCCCGGGCTCCAGATTGCTCTGCCGGTAGTGACCTCCATTCCCTGCTGCTTCCCCGGTTTCGGAGATGTGCTTTAAATTAAATCGGACCTGGGCCCCTAAGCTGACAGCAGCCGCTCACAGTAGACACGAGGCCGGAATAAATGGACATGCAGGCTGTCCCACTTGCTCTCTTGCTACAAAGGACTGATGAGCATACTTGCAAGATGCTTGTGAGCACAGAGGTGTCTGGCAGGGGTCATCAAGACTCATGAAACACACGGTTGATTGTGGCCTGCAGGTGAGCTTGGGCAGTTTCTCTCAGGCTGAAGTGAACTTGTTTGTACAGCATGGGCTCTCTCTTGAAGCCCGGGCCAGGCAGAGGGGCTGCAGAGGCAAACTGTGTCCCACTGTTGGATGTGATGTGCTGCTCCAGTGAGGTAAAGGCAGTATCTACCTGGCAGTAGTAGTTCTCTTCATATTGAGAGATACAGATCTAGTCATCCTCTGCAGCCTGGAAGGATGTTTGTTACACAGGTTATGCTGTGAAGCAGGTAATGATTCTGAGCTTCAGCACAGACTTCCACCTCCATGGCAGTTGCTGCCTACCTCACCCATCACAACCATTGCTGTATGTTAGTCATGTCTTTTCTCCCACAACTCTATATATCCAATGCAACTAATCTTCCTGTATCTCCACAAGGAGGATTTTGCACGGGTGTCCCACTTCTTCTCCAAGAACAGAAATATAAAACAAAATTAACAAGCTCCCATCCTTCACTGGGCAAACCCCATCCCTGTTGCTAATGTCTCTTGCTTTGTAGTGAACTGGAGACCAGCAGAACCTGGCATGCTTTTTCCACACCCACCACAACTGTTGTAATTTTAAGCATATGATAGGCAACACCTGTAATTTCTGAGACCCACAGCACACACAGGAATGGCTCCTTTCCGAGACCCTGCCGCTGCTGAATACTCATTCCCCTCTCCTGTCTCCTCTTCCTTCGGGTTCTCCCGCTCTCAGGCGAGCACGGCAGTACCGGGGGAAGACGAGGAAGGCGGCCGCGCTTGTGGCCGGGAGAGGACCGGGGCCGTGCGCGCCGCCGCCGCCAGGGGGCAGCGGAGGCGCCGAGAACACGCAAGGCCCTGCCCTTCCTCGCCGCTGCGAAGGGAGCCGGCCTCGGCCTCGGGCTGCGGCTCGTTTAGTCTCTGATCAGAGAAACAGAGCAACTGCAATGGGCCCCAGGTTATTCTCTGCTTAGAAACCGGGAATCTGGCCGAGTGCTGGTTCATACCGTTTCGAACACTTACCGAGGCGGTTACCGAGGAACTGGTTTTTAAGCTGATACTCATTTGAGCTACTGTGGCAAAAGTGTTAGTAGTGATGACTGACACTCAGACAGGTGAGAGAGGTTAGGAGAAGGCCTGAACCAACAGCTGAACATGTTCCCAACCAAAATCGATGGATTTCACAAACAGGATCTGAAATTCCACTTAAGACATTCATAGGGATTTAAGAAATGGGAACTGGAAACAAAAAAATGTCAAACAATCCTGAATTCAAATGTTGCATTTTGGAGTAGCCAGATAAAAAGATTATAAAAAAAAAAACAAAACAAACAGTTGCAGGGGAAGGAATGGCAGAAAACCAGGAAACCCTTGGCCTGATTGTAATTTCCTATCCAAACAGTTGGAAGTAGGTCTAAGGGAGCTAAAAATAAACCCCAGAAGAAAATCAAAGTTCCCACGCCACAGTGGAAAGCAGCAACCAGGGTAGGGAATTGAGCCAGAGTTTTTTTTAGTAATACACAATTTCACATGCTTGTATTCTGTTTGTAGCTGGGGGGGGGTGGGGGTGGTAAGCATCTTAGAAATGCTTCCTAGGACTTAATCTGGGCACTTAAAACAATAATCTGAATGTAGCTATTGAATCACATCTGTGAAGCACACAGAAAAGTGGAACCTAGCACAGGCATGGTGGCTGTTAGACCACACATCTTCAGGAAAAGCTAAGAAGTAGAGCTGCAATTATTCATCTACTTTGTTGACACCTACTTTGTTGAATGGAGACACTGAGTGGAAACAGAATCATAGAATAGTCAGGGTTGGAAAGGACTTCAAGATCATCTAGTTCCAACCCCCTGCCATGGGCAGGGACACCTCCCACTAAACCATGCCACCCGAGGCTCTGTCCAACCCGGCCTTGAACTCCGCCAGTGATGAAGCATTCGCAACTTCCCTGGGCAACCCATTCCAGTTCCTCACCACCATTACAGTAAAGACTTTCTTCCTCATATCCAATCCAAACTTCCCCTGTTTAAGTTTGAACCCATTACCCCTTGTTCTATCACTACAGTCCCTAATGAAGTGTCCCTCCTCAGCATCTCTATAGGCTCCCTTCAGATACTGGAAGGCTGGTGTCATTCCAGAATCCAAAAAAACAGTTACTAGCTTTCTGATTATCAACCTGATAGCCAGCTTTTGTTGCAGTGAGTAACTGCACAGTAACTGTGTATTTCTGACAAGAAGATTTTAAAAAGGCCAAAGATACATCATGTGAGTCAAAGGGATACAGGGATAGATGAAACCTTGAAGGAGAAGCATGGATGAAAGTGCTTTTACTGTGTTTGACCCAATTTAATGCTCTACAACTTAATGAGCTTGAAATATCTTGTCATTACCAGTTTTTCTCAGTTTGAATATGTAGTTTGTCTTGGACTCATCATCACAAGTTTGATTATGGGGAGTGAGGTCCTTCAAAGAGGACAGGATATCAGCATATTAGCCAGGTCTATCAGTAGAGGTTATTAATGGTGAAAGAAGAATCATGAGTGAAATTTATCTGGAAAATAAAACATGGGAGGTTTTAATTAGTTCTTGTGCCTCACCTGTAGTATGGGTTAAGAAAGAAGTGGTAGTACTGGGGTGTTTGTGAACTCTGGCAAATGAAGTTATGTCACTTGAAATAATTTTAATCCAGTATCACAAAATAAATAACCTACTTGGTGCTCTTCAAAGTGAAACACTGGGAGGTGGGTCACAGGAAGGCAAAAAGACTATTTTCTCTGCAGAACAAGGTCAGCAGCAAGTTAAAGTAGCAGTCACATTGTGCAAAATACTAGCAGTGTTTGAAGGCTACTGGATAATGTTCCTACCTTAGCTTGTATATTATTTAGGCATGATAATCTGGTATGTGCTGCAAATGCTGTAAAGCTTAAAACTACTAATCTAGATAAACTCAAAGTGCTATGACTTACTTCTAAAAGACTCCTGAAGGTGAGATAAGGGGAGAGATAAGGGAAACAGGAAAAGGAAATAATCTGCAAAATTGACTCTCCTAAAGAGGCTGGCAGACATTCAGAATTTCTGCTGGGCTTTTCTAGGGGTTCCTTTGTGGGTTCATCAACATTACAAAACTATTTCGTAAGTTGGGAAAGAAAAAGAAAACCTCTCAGTGATTGAGTTTGAGTACTTACAGTGGAAAAAAAAAAGTTGTAACCACTGCTATTTACTCATATTTCAAAGCATCTTTCATATCAGATTTGAGTGCTAGTGCTTACATTAGAATTCAAACATTGTGAGCTGGAGGTGACTTTGCACAACAAAAGTCTAAATTCTCTGGCACCAGTGTATAGGAATTGGTATTGGTTGCACCATTTGAAAATAACTTTCTCATGTATGAAAGTTCCTCATCATAATATGCCATTATATCCTTCCTCTTCTTTGAGCATGGCTGACATAGTCCTAGTGTGTTAAGAAAACAAGTTTAGGTACTGGTTGTGGGATTGGTTTGGATTTTTGGTTTGTTGTTTGGGGTTTGTTGCTTTATTTTCACTTGCACTCTCACTGCTACTTTTGAATCCATTGTCTAATTCAGATCTGATTTTACATGACAGCACAAGTGTTAAATATATACCAAGTTTCTGTGTGGTATCTGGAACAGAAAATTACTATTAATGTCCCACGGACAGAAACGTGTAACTTTTATCTTTTACCTTTCCAAGGGACAGCAGTCAGCTCACCAACCTGTATACACAGTTAAGACAGTCCAGCCTCTTGCTCATCTCAAATAGGTAGGGAAGGACTAAGTCAAAGAAGGTTTATGGTTGTAGAAGGAGGTGACTCATGGCATGCAGCGGCTAGAGAACAAATCCAGACAAAATATGGCTTCATTAATTTTGCGACTCATGGAAAAAAATTCTTCAAGCTTGGGATCTGTAGTGGTTGGAAAAACTGCAGTGTTCTAACTTTGTACCAGATGTCACACAAAGGTATTAATGGTGATATACTGCTTAACAAAAAAAAAGCAATAAAGCAAGAATTGATTGTTCAGGAGAGTGTAAACTCATTAACAGTTCCTTCCCTTAATTACAGAAGCGTATAGATTCCAGATCTCATCCATGAGATATGGGGCTGTGTAAATGAAGTGGGATTTTGTCAAAGAACATCTAGCTGTTCCATTATTCTCGTATTATATATATCTTACATGATGCTGATGTTTGACTGCTTAGGTCAAAATAGCAAACATCTCCAGTATCAATATGTTACACTAGAGTACTAAACTGTACAGAACCCTGGGTTTGACTACTCAAACCTTAAGTATCTAGGTTTTTTTCAAACTAAATACTTGCCAATTAAGTTAACTAGAAGTTTGTTATTATGAATGGTTCCCAAACAGGAAAAAACATATACCCAGAAGATTACAACACACCATTCTAATGCCCAGGGCACAATTTAGAGAGGCTGCTTTCTCAAAAACAAGACAACCAACATTGGAAGGAAACTGTTGGGGCTAGGACAGAAAAGTAAGAAAAGGAGTACTTACAGAAAAGCCTGGCAGGGATCAGCTGTTGAGCTAAACAGGAAGAGATGAGAAGCAGTGGAATGCTTCTTAAAATTTTTTTTAAATGTATTATCTTCTTCTGGAGGACCATACAGGCAAATAGCTCTCTGTGGAATATAACCATGCACCTCTAAGGGATCAGTTTTAAGAGGCATGCTAGCTACCTGAAGGAAGGGAAATACTTAGTGAAATTCTGAGTCATTTTAACTTTTTTAATCATGTGCCATAATATGGTGTAAATACTAGTAAAGTTGGAGTTCCAGAAACTTGTATTTCTGGGAGTGGATGCAAAAATCCAAAACATAATCCACCCATTTGAAATGTGAACTATTGAACCAGACTAGAACTGAAGGGTTTATGCTCTCTTCAAGAGATCAAAAAAATAAAATAAAATAAAAAACAACAAAACAAACCCCCTCAGGATTTTTCAAGCACTTGGCAACAGCTGAATTCTGTGGAAATTTTAATCGTAGATGAATTGTGAGAAGTTAATTGATGGTATGAATGTGACCCAGTTGTCCCCACTACTTTGAGTGTCTGATGGGGCCCTGTAGAGAAAGTTAAAAAAAGGGGAAAGAAGTTTTGCAGTGCTTAATTGTCTACACTACTCCTTTAAAAGTTCAGTTAAATTTATCTGTGGGGGGGTCCCCTCACAGCTGGACAAAAATGTTTGAAAAGCTCTTTCTGTAAAGTGGAAATGCAAAGATCTGGGTACAGTACTCACCACCTGGAATGCAGCAGAACCCAACCCCTCCCTAACTAATCCTGCTGTTTTCTAGCCCTGTCCTTCATACATAAGTAAAGGCATTGGAGTCACATGCTTTGAAGTCAAGCCTTTGCAAGATCCCGGCTTTCGCTGTGCACTGAATGTGCCCTTCCTGCCTGGTGTGCTCTGCACAAAATGGTTCTCTGTAGAAGCCATTATTACCTTGGTTAACACTAGCACCTCCGATTATTTAATGTTTTGGTGCTGCCTTAACCTATTATTTTTAAGCTTTGTCTTGAGTTAAAGGTAAGCAGATGATGCTGGCTCCCTCACTGATTCCCTGCTGACTAAATCCCACTGCCCTTATGCTTACAACATTAACTGTTATTGGTCATGCCTTTAAATACTCGGGCTACACTATTTATGTAACAGGCATGTAAACGTTGACAACTCTTACAATTTTAGAACATCTCAAATAGTTAAATATTGCTAATATTAAAAACTCCAGCTGTTGTAATGATACACTTAGCTCAGGGAATTTGGGTTTCCTCAGTGCAAAACCAAGCACCAGAGGCTGAAAACATCCAAGCAAAGAGACACTGGAATTCATGTATCTTAAATGATACAACAGATGTCTTTTGAAAAGTCCAAGAATTGTCTAGTTCATAAAGTCAGTGATTGTAAACAAGTGCCAGGCTTTTTGGATAAACTTTGGGCTTTTTCAGTATTACTATTTCAGCCCTCAGTTGCAGGGGTTATGTGGCACCTTGTACATTTCCCTGGCTGTTGTTGTGTTGAGGTCTGGGACCTGTAAAAATGAGGACATTTGAGCCCGTTTCTGGCCTTGCTGTAGGAGCAGCATGGACATGACTATGCCACGGCACGCACAAGGAACGAGGATGCTCCATGCTAGATCTAGGCATACCTGATGGTTCAGCCTCAATGCCAGCACTGCGTCCAAAGACGTAGGCAGCAGAGCCAGGAAGAAGCAACTGGAAGCAAGATGTTGCAGCACTCTGAGGACCAGTGTGTAAAGAGGAACCATGAGACACATCATTGCCGGTTGCTCAACTGATTGAGTAAAAGTTTGGAGTCACCGCCTTGGTGGACACGGTCCCACCTGGATTTTATTTCCGTATTTCCCACGGGATTTGCCCCTTACTTCGCTACATGTCAGTGCCTTTTCATAGCCCGAAGTAGCTGTATAATGGGAAAACTTGGCATTTTACTTGTAACAGCTGAGGCCCAATTCCTGCACCAGTCGCTGTTGCCGAGCTGCTCAGCCAGTACCGCGGTGAGCCCCAGCCCGGCCGGCCTCACAGCCCACTCCCGCCCCCGGCAGGGGCACCGCGGGCTGAGGCAATGCCGGGCCCCAGGGACCGGAGGGACAGAGAGCGGCGGAGTTCCGCCCGCGGCGCCGCGGAGGTGAGTAGGGGAGCGCCGGCCGTGACGTCACGCTACGGTTGCCATAGGGACG